>WURT03172332.1:0-27968 GCA_009936505.3 Holothuria glaberrima | reverse complement strand
ATTATTATGCTGATGACGTCAGAATCAACATCGACATCTTGGTCTGGATACTCGTCATATCCATCTAATATTACTAAGACTGAAGAACAATCACCAATGATTTCTGTAATATCATCTTCTGTGAGCTTCGAGTCTTTTGGTAACAGAAACTGTTTAATTGCTCTATAAATTGATTTAACACCTCCTATCTGTTTTAATTGTAAAAGAATTAATACTTCAACGTCCTCTAAGTATGACAGTTGGATTTTATTACACCAGTCATAGCTTATCTGTAGAGTTAATGTAGATTTACCATAACCAGGCCCTCCTTCTATAATGCGCCGCGTGGATTTAGCTCGATCATCATCTAAAATATTGTGATATGAACTAAGCTTTTCCCAGGTCCCTTGTTCTCCTATCCTATTATTTGCAACTAAATATTCAATACCGCCCTCAATAAATACCCTGTCTACACAGTAAAGTCTGTCTCGGATGTAAGGAATAGGCTTCACTGCGTCATAGAGATCCTGGTATTTGGCTTTCAGCTGAGCAATAAACATGTCTCTCTTTCCTAGGAAGTAATTCACAAACATTACAATATAACGTTCGCACAAAACAATAATACCGTTGCATACCAGTGAAATGCAGTACACAAAACAATTTTTATACACAGGTTGAACAAGTCGCATTGCTTAAAACATATCACAGTTGACCAACTGGTTCCACGGTAGAAAATTAGCATTATAAAAAAAAAAAAACTAACACAGCGGTGCAATAATAGCCCATGCTGCTTTTGTTATCCTTCATTTAAACGTCAGTTTGCTATGTTGCATGTTGTAACCGATAATTACTTTAAAGCTTCCAGGGAGCTTATTAAGTACGAAGGAGGAGGAGAATATTCCATCAATCTTCTTAAAGCTGGTCATTATTCGTATGCTTAGACTTAATACCCATAGTTTTAGATCAAACTTCCCTTTTATAACTTTTTAAACACAATAAGAAGTTTGTGAAAATTATAACACAAATCAAATCCTCGAAAAATTGATTCATATTTCGTTACCATGGATAGCGTTCCTTGACATCATCGGAACACCCTGTAAGACAAGTAATTGGAAAACCGGTTCACTATGCTAAAGGTAAGGATGTTAATTCAGCGTTTCAAATTATAAATCGACTTTTCATGACTACTCTGATTTATTTAGTCGATCTTAAATTTCACGAATACACATTAATCAGCCGTTTTGTGGAGTTAACAATTTGGACAAGGAGTGGGATCGAAAAGACTCGAAGGCACCCTATACGAATGCGAACGTAAAATGTGTTAATCCCTTTTTACACCATTTGCACCGTCTCATAATTTGATGAATTTGCCAGTAAACCATTTCGTACTGATGCCAGATTTTCTTACAAATTTTAGATGACAAATCAAGGCATTGTCTGTAGTTTGAGATATGGAAATTCTCAAACAATGGCTAATAATATATGATCATTGGAGATACCGTATCTGCTTACCAGATGCCTAATTTACAGCACCTAAAATGTAATACTTAATTCTAATAAAATCTTAACAAAAGAAGAGTTCATACACCTTCAACATGGTAGACTATACATTGTTTAATCCAGGGAGAAACCCAAGTATTTTACATCTATCACCCCATGCTTTTAAATCAGGCCCAGGACTATTAAGGTACTCGACGTTTTAATGTTAACAAGCATTTTAAATGTTCAATAAAATGTATCGGTCATAAGACTCATTTCTGCCATAAGGGTTGATGCTGGCTAAAGTAGTTACCTCTTCTGGGCAAATCAGAAATTGCTTCGTGGTTTCTTCTGAAAGAGGAAAACTGTTTCATGTTAAATCAATTTCCAGGCAAGGCTTGGAAGTCCATTCAAAGTAAAACACTTTTGCTTCAACAACATGCACTATATTTGTCGTCAATCATCAGACTCAAGGCACTTATATTGAATAATGGCTAAACATTGAACTGCATTTCCACATTCTTCCATGGATTTCTGACTGTCAAACAATAATTGTTGTAAAAAAACATATATCTTCTCCTCTCTATTCTGTTCCTAATATCATCTAATGACATTGTGTTGTTTTATTAACATTTCAACATCCCAGAGACACCATGTGAGGAAAAAGCTTAACGTACGTTATAGCTTACAGTCTTAAAAAATTTAGGCAAATACGAAGTTATCCTTTCGGTTATTAAAATTCTACTAATAATTTACTTAAAGTCAGGATATGTATATCGGGTACGGGCTTTAGAAAACTACAGCCGCTCTTTTCGACAACTAGATACATTACCCTCATTTCTATCTCCATTTAACAAATTGGTTACTTTCTCTTCGTCCTAGGAGGTAAAATCAGATACAATGGATTGAAAGTAGACTTATACGTTACGGTTAAGAGTACTCATGAACGCATATTGCAGTACAGTACATGTTTTATGTTTCCATAGCATTTATAACGTACTGCTGTTTGAACGTAGATCTAGATAACGCTACACATAATTAGCTTTATCTGTGAACTTCTTTAGCAACAATATTACAATAAAATATCAAATGAGCTGTGATAAATTCATGGGTGGTGCCAAGATTTGCCAGATGAGAGGGGGAGACTCCCCGACTGGGAAGCGACTTGAAGCCCCTCCAGGAGTTGGTTAGCGGAGAAATGAAGAAAACCTGTGTGCTATACAATGTTATTGTGGGACATATATTGCATCAAATTTGTATACATTAGACTTAGCGGAACAGAGCTGATTTAATGTTTTCCCCGGAATCAAACTGTCAATTACAAAGCGCGCTAAATGCGAGATTTTTTTGGGGGGGAGGGAGGGTAAAACTACACATAAAAAATCTCTGCTTATTTAAAGCTTATAAAAGTCAAATTCCCCGGCATTTTGGCCCGACCGGGCATAAATTACATTGTATCTCCGTCATTAGCCGTACAGATAGGTATAAGAGACTACGTTTATTGAAATGAGATGAAATTCCCGTCATTAGCAAAAAATCCATGTATCCTACTTATTAAGTTACTTGAAAAGGTTCAAGGGATATGTAGCTATAAGTGAGGGAAGTGAGAAAGAGTGGGCAAAGGTAGTATCGCAGAAATGACCCTTTTGAAAGCTAAAATGAATAAACCGACGATGGGTGGCAACAGAATTTTCCCGACATGGGGCCGGGCCACGCCAGCGACGCCAAGTACCGGCATCCTCTACGTGGGGGGGGGGGTGGCGAACGGGGATGTAAATTAGCCTAACTATCCTGAAACATTGTAGGGCTTATTTTGCATAATATCACTTAATACTTCAAGAGCCGAGTTGCAACCTGGTAGTGTTCTTTTGCATCTGAATCGTAAAATTTCGAAGCGCTGGAATCGAGCAAAAATTTTGGGTAGGATTACAAAAAAATATGTAATCAATAACATATGAACAAAAAGGGGTTGTAGACTAGACGGTACCGGGGATATTACACAATAGATCTAAAACACTTGGACTACCCGATGATATCGCCAAATTTTGCTCCTTGAGTCGCTCACCAACTGGCCGCGCCGCATGACACACGCAAGAAAACAGCAGCTAGGCTTTGTTATATAAAATTAAATTTAAGAACTCTACATAAGCTGTGTACTCTGTCTGCATGTTGCCTGGTCAGGCGAAAAGGACTTTTTCTATCTAGCTATGTGAAATGGATCTACTGGAGAAACTGGAGTGACTTTATAGCGCGCCCAGTGGATCGAAAATTTTGGTTCCTGAGAGCTAAATCAGGTAAACAGTCGGGGCAAGTAGTTGTCGTCGAAGAGTGCATACATTTTGCATCGACTAACACTCCTCGACGAAACTAAAACTTCCCCGACGGTGGGGCGGGGGGTTCCCTGACGTGGTAAGGCCCACTTCCCCCACGTGGGGGCACCCTTGAATAAAATGTACAAGAACACAATCGAAGTTGATACAACTCCTTTACGCTGAATTAATAAAAAATAAAAGCGGGCAGAGAAATGTTCCGAACTGCATTGTCTTTGTGAGCTTGCTTCAAATTCGTATAAGATGAAAACAATAATAACATATGCTTACCGCAAATTTCATTAAGTTGTGTTCGTGATTGTTCCGTTTTCTTCTCTTGCCTGTTCTACCACGAACTGTTTATTTAGATTGCAAAAATTATTTGAATAAGCCTAACTAAAAATAATGTAATAAGTAACAGTATATTTTAGTCTTCTTAAACTTTCCTAGAAAACTTGTCTGACATTCTTTAACCGATAACGTCACACTACCCTACACATAAAAAAAGCTGAGAATACGAGTATGCAAGAAGATACAAGCTCCCTCCTTATGGCTTTAGCAGGTCTACATATAGTTCTCTAACTTAAAATGTACAAGTCTGACCACATTTTGCGGAAAAGCAAACCTTTGTATCACAAGGTAATACTTTTTCACACGATACAAACTATTCAAGTACACGTTAATATAATAAATGGTTTTTGCTACTCATCTAGCCTTTCACCAGACCTCCTGAATTTGTTTCTCATTTTGTCTGGACGTTTGCTTCCTTTTTTTTTTGTTGATTTATTTTCATTAGTCACAAAATTAACCTTGTGAAGTCTAAGTCTTATTGTCAAAAGAATACATGTATACAGCATTCGTAAGACAGAGCTGTCTTTCCTTTTTGAGAAAATCACAAGCTTCCTCGGGTGGCTTTTGCTCAAAATGTTTAGTTTATTGGTTAATTTTGATTCAAGAACATATATACTCATAACTGGTAAGTCAATTACGTAGTCCACAGTGATAATGCGAACTTATCGGAAACTAGACATTGATTTGTATCACGATGTGAAACAAATTTTCAGCAAGCAAACTAAGTTGAGCGAACGAAAGAGGTCTTAATGAAGTGCATCAAAATGCAGTTCCAGAACGTTGATATAAATTATAAGTAAGCTTGCTCGATAATACGATTTTGTGGCAAAGATTTAGCTACTTTTTTATTACGATTTAATTTATTACTTATTGTCTGTGAACTTTTACCTCCATTGTGTTGTTTATAGATTTGCCTCCTCGAAAAATAGCTTAATTCTTCGATGCGGTTTTTAAATTGTGCGACATAAAGGGCAGTTATTCGATTAAATGTGAATTTCTCAACTATTAAAGGAAGCCTTTTAGAGCAACACAACCCTAAAATAAAGATTAGTCTATGAGATTGGATATAATTACAAGTGAACGTTTGTTCAAGGGGCTCATTGAGTAGATATGGGTTATTGTTGTGACGAGTTTGAAGGAAATCATTGCATGACAATGCTTCTAATTAGCCTCATTTCTCGTGTTTCACTTCCTTTACTTACCGAAAATGTGAGAAGTTATAGTTCTTGTGGACAGGGATTGCATATAATTACTATATAATGGTAAAAAGTGTCTGGTCACAAATTTGTAACTAATGACTTTAGAGGGGCATTACTTGTTTAAGAAAAAGGAAATACATAACACAGCCTTGTCCGAAGTGTTGGAATAACGTTTAAGCACTCCATCCGAATAGTAAAGATAAATAAAGATCCCTCACATAAGTATTTCTTCCAAATATTGTTTGAATTGTTAAAAAAATAACCACAAAAACTATGAAAATCGATAATGCTTGCACTGCAATCTTTATTCCATTCAATTCCACTCCTGGTTGAACAAACCAATCGGAGTGTTCTGATATATGAATATGCAAAAGGCAGCACAACGGAAGGTGTCGACGTATATGCCAGAGAACGATCACTGAACACATGATATCCGCGCTATAGCTAGCCTTACTATGTACCTTTTAACGTGTTTTTCGCATGATTCTGAAGGTAGGCTTAAAGAAAATACTAGCATTTTTAAGTCTTATTAACCCACGTGACTGGTCATTAATATAATATGTGAGTACCACCTCCGAGGAATAACACTGAGCAATTTTGAATCATTCAAATCCTCGATGGCCAGCGGTATCAGCTTGGAGTGTGACATCTGAGATGTTTTCCTTCCGTCCCGACGTCAAACTTTCCCTTTTTACCTTTTCCATGTGAAATGTACACACTGGCAGTTGCCTTGTTAAACCAGGGATTTGTGATTGAACCAACACAAATGATGTTGGGAACCCTTGGAGAAACCATCCACACAACAATCGGAATTGACCGAGGGAAAAACATTGCTCACAGAGAAAATCGAATTTAGCCCTGTATGACTGCTATGTACATCAAAAAAGCTACCACGACTTACAGAGGCACCGGTAAGCATTTTGGTTTTTCACACCGTTAGATTAGTTCCCCTTGCTTGTAATCAACATGTACACTCGGGACACATTTTTTCGTCAGTTAGTGTGCCGTTGAACATTTTACGTAGAATATTTGATTATGTACCTGCATGTACCACTCAAGGACAAAAAACTTGGGATGCGGGGAAGAACACAAGTGTACAGGTGTAACTGGTTATCGTTACAAGCGTCAGTATGCAACTATCTTCCTGAATAGTGTTATATAGGGGCTGAAATCTACGTACTTTTGGTTCAAAAACGCAAGTGTATTGTGCAGTAATACAACTTCAACGTGACCTTCTAAATCACACTTTCCCAGCAAATCGTGAATAACTGTGGCAATACAAGCCCACTAAATGTACACTTCTTCGGTACATACATCTGCACGACCCTTGAATATTCATATAGTGTTCTGATAGGCGTGGTTTAAGCTAGATGTAATGAGACGGTTTGTTTCAAAAAAGCCTACAGATTTTGACTGTTTTTGCACCGTTTGTCCAAATTTTGCCATTCCCACTACCATTTTCAGTTAGTACATGAACAGCTTCATCCATTATTAGCATAGTTAGTGTATCGACAAATAAAGAAAACATTAGACCTTATGTATTTCCCTATTCTTGAACAGGTAGTATCGCTTTAATCATCCATTACCCTGCCATTGTCATTTCAGTTGTGAGTCAAATGTGCAGAATCTCTTATTTGGATCATTTATCATCAAGATGTGCGTAATCTCAACAGGTGTGAAAAAATCATGAATTTTGTGAACCAACTCAATAAGCTCCTTTAAGGTACATAGCCTGAAGTGCGTCGTTTACCGTTTACACATTTTTGTCCGTACTGAGGACAAAAGTAGATAGATAGGGGGACCAGGGAGGTGATACCATCTTCCTAGGTGGATCGACCGATAGCGGTTGGATTTACAGGCTTCCTGGTATAAGCTTAGGCTCCGTTAAAATATTAAGCTAAAGACAAATCCTACTGGGTCACTGCTATGAGTTGAGTGACACATTGGTCCTTGTTCTCCCGGACGGCCCAAGTCTCTTTAGGTTTTATTGTACAAGCGGCCTGTTCTGGAATCTGAATGCATTCATCTGGGGCATTATGACAATATTTTCTCACACAGACTCACACAGACTGGAATAAAATAACCTTTAGTAAGATAGCTCATTATTTCTCCTACCTTTGAAGATTATAGCTCCGCACAAAGCAAAGAGAACCAATATAATAACTATCACAATGGCAACAATCCAGTCGACATGGCCATCAGATGGTATGTTGTTATCAGTAGTTGGCTTATAACCTGTTGTATAATACAATAAATTATCAGTTCCAAAAATCGAGTACTATTTACGTAAAATGTAATTATAGTTTCCCACCCCACCTTTATAAGGGAATGTAATTATGTTTGCTAATTTTATCCGATAATCTTTACACTTACAGTGTTTTATCTGCATGTTCAGTCTTGTAATCATATCATTTCATCTGGTGTACACATTTATGTGCTTCAATGGAGTTGCTGTTGCAGCTAGGTAATACCAGGCAAAATATATTGAGTTCTACTTAACCTTTTAAAGTCACGACTGATAAAGACCTCACATGTCTTCATAATGTAAGGTTTTAACCATATACTTCAAGATATATAATAGGAATATATGAGAGGCTGGAATAGTTATGAGAACGTTTTGCTATTACAAGGTAACAAATACATGGGGTCTTCCACTTACCATCCGTAAACAATAAATCAAATTTTGTTGATAGATACAGTGCGTCAATATTAGTTCCGACAATCTTACACTTAGCCGTTACTCGTGACCCAGCGGCACCGTTGAAATAATATTTTGATGTGAGGGTGACATCAAATGTTTCTCCTTTTTCTCTTGTTGTTACTGACTTGTCATAAAAGTTTAAAACATGTGATGGTTGCTCAAAAACGTCCGTGATATCTAAAACTACCTGGGGATAAATTCCTTTCACGCTACACGTCACGCCTCCTTGTGCCTGAACCTCGAGAACGCAATACTGATGATGACCACACCCATCAACTATAATATAAGCCGGTTCAGGGTACACTGAAGGAAAATGAACAAACGAAAAATTGAAATCATGCAAATACGTTAATTATATTAAATAGGAACATAAATCCCTGTACTGTTCATAACCAAAGGAATGATTCACAGTTTAGCATCTCTCGATTTCTGTAAAAAAAAAAAAAAAAAAAACACGATACTCATTGCGCACACAACTAGGGCCATTATCGGCAGAAACGTACTACTGTCATCTACTAGATATCACAAAATAAGTTGTAAAAACAAAAATGCGTATCCTTACCAAGAGGAAATTACAATATCGTTGAACATTTGACTTGTTAATATTAAATAAGCTTTTGTTTGTAATCATTTTAAATGACTTTAAGCTTTTGTTTCACAGTGCTTTCAGCACTTAAAATTGCTTTGTTTTGCACCATCTTATTAGGTACTGTACTCTTTTTTTTGTACTTGACTCTAATTTTTAAGGGAGTGTTCTGCCTTTGATGTTAAGGCCTACAGGGGTTTGTAGTTCACTTCCTTCCATTACTAATATAATGTATTACCTCTGTACATGTACAACTGTAAATTTGTCATATTTTATATTGTAGTGGAAAAACAAATAAATGAAATGAAATGAAAATGAAATGAAATAACTCTGATGAAGGACCTAACAAAACTTAGAGGATAAAGGATATCTTAATCACTGAACCCTTGGTTAATGCTTCGATATTCCACGTACGACCTTACATAAATCTGCTCGTAGCAAGTTGGGTGTAAGACTTTTATAAATAAATAGCACGGGAATCATATTTTTATTTACCAAACACTTTCACGTTGTACACTATTACATTATCTTCCAATCCATTCCCAGAGATGCATCTATAGGTTCCTTCATTTTGCACTCCAACTTTATCAAAATGGAGGGAGGTTTGTCGCATGTTGTAGTCCTTGTCTTCTATATGTGTAAAGTTCCCTCCAATAAGTACAGCGTAAAGTAAAGTCTTGAATGCAAAAGCTTCTGGTGACTGAGCTCCTTGCCAAACAAGAAATGCAATGTTACTGCCATTGCAATGTAATTCCAATGTAGCACGTATTTCGACAATAATCTGTTTTGGTATAACATCCATAAGAGTTTCATCGCTGTTTTGTAAGAGTACAAGTGATTCATTTTTCTCAAGTAAACCTGATGGTCCATGGGCCTTGCACACAAGCAGTGTTAATATTTTAGAATACACAAAGGGGTCGAATGTCGTAACTCGTGACGTAAAATATGTATTTGTCTTATTTGTAATTACTAAAACAGACGGTATTCTTCGGTCACCTTTAACTGTCCTCACCATCCACTTTACATGAATCACTTGTGGGACATCTCTTAGGGTGCACGACAACTCCAAGTCTTGATAAAATGCATGAAGGCACAAACCACTTTTATTAGCGCATGGTTCTACTGTTGGTACATCTTCGAAAGTTTCGGCTGTGAATCAAATTACAAAACACTTTATAACATGTTACAACTTGCAGTCTTGGCAAGACGAAAGACTCGGTTTCTTTACACGAATTTAGTATTTAGCCAACCTATCTTGCTACTGCAAGAAGTTAAGTGTCATTTTTTTCATCTCAGTGGCATATATTGTGTTAAAATTCATTAAGAATGCGTTCCCCACCAAGAACGCACTTCGACATCAAACGTTTAGAAAAACATGAATCAAAAAGGACCATCTGCAAATGAATGCAAAGTAAAAAGTGTAAAGAAAAAGAACTACTGTACTCCAAGGCTTCAAGGGAAAATAACTATAAAATATTTTTTGGTAAGATCTTCAGTTTTTACAATTATTTTTATAGGAACTTCTTTGAGAAGGAAGGCTGGTGACACAAATATCGACTGAAATTTTGAAAGTTACTACTACGTTTACAGATACTAAATAAATTTGGTTTCAAATGGGGGCTTAAATTACATGGAAGGGGTGACGTTATAAAATAAACAAAAACAATGTTAATTAGATTCTTCATCTCCTCGAGGTTATATTTGCTTGACCGCCGATATTATCTATGAGACAAGACACTAAATGTTTGAGAAGTTGAATATGCTAAACCTCAACCAAAATTTCTTTTTGATTTGACAAAGGTGGAAACAATTCATGCAGTCCCACTGGCAAGAGTATGCATGTTTGTAAGTGAGTGTGTAGGTGCATATGTATGTGTATATTTGAGTAACGTTTAGCTTGTAAACACGATACCAAGAAATTAATGATGGATACTTGTCATACTCGGTATATTTAGTTATCGCATTGAGAGCAAAAATGCTACTACTTTTCGTGGAGGTCAAGGATCATTTCAAGTCACCAGAGGTCAACACATTGAAACCTTGTTAACACTTTCCGTACTTCGAATGTGTTAATTTTATTGTGTATTGTCAGTATATGATCTCTATTGTTTTAGTAGAGGAAAAGGTCATATGAGGGCAACAAAGGTAAATATACGCAACCTTGTAAATGGCTTGTAAACAAATAAACTTGAGGAATACTTTTCACATTGTTATCATACAAACAAAATAATTTTTGGGTAAAATAACTCATTCTTGAATATCCCATATTTCACACATTAATGTAGTTATTTTAATCAAATTACATGTTTTATAACACAGATGTAGGGAGTAAGCAACAAACTACTCACTTCACTTAGTAGCATTACTCAGTTGTTACAATTATGCCTTTGTCCCATATTTGACACGTTTTTGGTTTTACTACTCATTAGGGAGTAAAACTGAGTACTCAAAGAGGAGTAAGATCACACATAATGAAGTAGAACAAAATATACACAGTTCACTATCTTTAATCTCACTTCTTTCTTTATGATGACAAAAATTCATGAATTAACATCGGAATCATCAGCTTTCAAGTTATGAACAAGACGTTATCTGTTTGGCACACTGTAAAGTAGGCATGATTTGTTGTTTGGAGATTGTTGCAAAAGTGACAACCACAGGGAGTTCACAAAGAAATTAACTTTAAACTTTCCATAACAATCATAGTTACACTTACACTTACTTTTTCCACGTAAGTACTGTGCTGTATACAGCTACTGAAATAGTTGCGACAGTTTCAACCCAAGTTGGCAAGTTTAATAGGCTTTATTTGCTCTAGGAAAGCCAGCTATGACCTGCGCCCAGAAATTTTTTTACCTTATACGACCAACTAGCAATGTAACTTACTTGGGCAAGCCGTCTGGTTTACTATGCAGGTTGCTGTACATATTAATAAGGCCTAAGGTACAGTGGCTAACGTTATGTTTCTGTAACGTTACAACACTGTTCAACTGCATGCATATGTACGGCAGTCTGTTGTAACGTTAGGTTAGGCTAAAGCCTTAACCTGCCACTAAACGGCACGCATCTTGGTAAACAAAATCTTTGATAAATACAGTTTTTATCACTCTATCGACTAAAACTTGTGGGAAATATTATCGATGATGTAAAGTCGAACTCTGGAATGATGGGTAGTGTAAATAGGAAGCCGTATCACTTTGCGAAATCAAAATTCGTGGCTCTTCAGCTGTCGAAACTTGCACCAAGTTTGGTCGTCGAACGAAGGCTGGCGGATTATTTACAATGCGTGTGGGCTAAGTCCTTGTTCGATCCAGTTTACAAAAAATGAATAGTTGCACTCCTGCCGACAACGAGTGAGTTCGAAAACACACCATATAAGTAAGAAAACTAGCCAAATGAGTTTTCTGTCAGCATTTAAAAATTAAAAAAGAAAATCAGTAACTGAATGACTTCACTCGGCTCGTGTTTTTTAGCTCGAACAAGTGTAAGAATGCCGAAGACGACTGAAGTTACTCGTTTACGTATTGAAAGAACTAGATATGGCACAACCCGTGCATAGATTCATCAATTTGAAATGAGTGATAATAAAATACACATTTTATCTGTGTTAAATAACCGTATTTTGGGTAACTTTACACGAAATTACAATTTATCTATTATACTGTTGTGTGTAGAATGATCGTATTAAGAGAAAGAAGTATTTGAGTTTTGCTTGAGGATAGAGGTCAATTGGGGTCAAAGAGGTCAACAATTGGAAACATTGCATACAGTTTTCAAACTTGGAATTTTGCTTTGGGGGGGAGGGGGGGTCAGTAATTGAGAACTGTTGTTTTAGGTAGAGGAAAAGGTCATCTGAAGGTAGCAACGGTGAATCTACGAAGCATAGATTGGTCATATTGATAGGAATAAGCCTTATATTTTTGGTGGAGGTCACCAAAGATCAAACAGCCGAAAATTATATGAACACGATATTTCAAATTAGGACTAAGGAGAGCTTCTATACTAGGTGTATAACTTTTTCGTATTGCGAAAGAGGTTGCGAAAATTTTTGATAAAGGCTACAATTTATTTGATTTCATCACAGGTCAAAGGGCGAAAAACGTGTAAACACGGTCTTTCAATTTGAAACGACGGACACTTCATATTATTTGTATGAATTTTTCATTTTAAGAGAAAGAATCCGACTGATTTTGATGGAGATCTAAGGTTATCTGAGGTCACCAACTACGAAAACGTCCAAAAGAAAATGCTGCATGTTTGTACCATTCCATGGATCAATTATGGAGAACAATAAGTCCTTCTTACTATCATAACTCTGGCACATTAGTTAATAATTTCGATTTTAATAACTGAATCATGGAGTTGTTTGACGGATTTCGTGACTCTAACATAATCAATAATAACTTCTATGGTGGCGGTGTATTGGCAGTCTGACTTCCAGGGCTCGAATTTTATTCAGATACTTCATTTTGCAATTATTGTCGCTCAACGTTTGTCTTCTACTACTAAAATATCCTGGATAGACCAGGGCCCCTGTGATAGACATGCAAAGCGGAAAACCTTATATTTTTGATGGAGTAAAGTGGTTGAGTGAGGTCACCAGAGGTGACGTCGAGGTAGCCCATTACAAAATCTGAAAACATTTTGAACGCATAATTCAAAATAAGAATCATAAATACAGTTCCCACTTGGATTAGGGATGAGCTATACTTAAATAAATGACCGTTTCGAAGTTCATATTAGGTCACAGACTGCCGTTAAACTACCAAAACCGTATTAATTGCATATGAACATGATATTTCATAGCAGGTAACGTCTAGGTAGCCCATTACAAGAATGTTTTGTTCATGTGGAGATAGAAATCGTATCGTCAAATCCTCGTAGACATGATATGCCATGAAGGGTAATGTTGATGGATCCCATAGAAGGTAACATTAACATGACAGTCTTTAAGCCATTTCATTACTACCCACATACAGGGAAGGACTTATATGTAATTGCGATACCGAGGGTCTAAACATCGTAGTATACATTAGCTAATTAACTTGACAATGATTGTTTGTGCTGGGTTATCCTTGCAAGGATCGTCTGCGAATTTGACCGATGAAAGCCACCCGCAGCTTGAGGTATGTCGACAGATTTTGTCCATTTGCTAATATCGTTTATGAGAGGAATAGCTTTATTCATGGTTGATTATTTTAAGTATATCGTAAAATGTATACATTATGGCCTCGCAGACCTTAAAAAGAGAAACAACTAACGCCCACTTCAACTAGCCTAGGACAGAGGACAGGCTCACCAAAAGCCAAACAGTCTGTCTAAAGTCAGACGTGTGGCCAACATAGACATATTAGGCATGTGGTTTCCCCCATAAACGATGATTCAATTATTTCCTGTTGGCGGTAATAGGTCATTTGGTGTCTAAACAGATCAAATTGTAAAAAAAGCCCATCTGCAACAGTGAGGGTTCTACTACGTAGCAAATGGACGGCCCATGTTTACAACAACCGCATCGTTCTTTGACAGAGGTCAAAACCATATTAGGTCAAAAGTTCAAATTATAGAAACATGGAAAAACATGATATTTCAAGACGGATAATTTAGAGGGACAAACCTCCGTGAAACACAGAATTTTCTTTCCGCAATGAATAACAAAGAATTTGGGCTTTCTGGTTTACTTTCCTTTTCAATTGAACCGTATTTCTTTTAATAAGGGGTAAGTAAGGTGACAAAGATAGGGGGTACTACCACTCAGGTGACAAGACTACTACGTTTCATTGAAATGATGACAAATTAAGAAAAGTTGATTACTGCATATACAATCAAACCACCATTCCAGGTAAAGTGTTATAAGTTGACATTACTCAAGTTAGTATTTTGAACATTCATCTTAATTGAACGGTATGTAACGTAATAAATATTCAATGACAGTTATAGAAAATACATAGAAGTTAATGATGCATTAGTCATAAATTTCCAATACTCACCAAGCACTGAAACACTGATGGTGTACGTCATAGTATCGCTGGTAGGTGTCTCTAGGTTAATCACTGTATAATTTCCCCCATGTTTCATCGATACATTGTTTACGATTAATGAACCATCTGGATCAATATCAAACTCTCCAGAGTAGTATCCTGGTCCGCTCTTCATCGTATCTCGTAAAGTAACTATCGCTTCGACCTTGAAAAAGTTCGTCGAGGTATACCAAAACACACTGTAAACATCCTCTTTGAAGGAACATTTGATTTTTCCTACAGACCCCAGTGTGATGTACTGAGGAGATAGACACTCTTCGCCTCCGGCGGCTGCGTGAAGTAATAAGTTACAATAGATTTAAGTAATTTTTAAGGATGCGGTGAAAGGATACTATTTTGTTGGCCTTGCGATTAGTAGTGAAAAAAGTCAAATTACAGCAGCGAGAGCATTTTCAATTTAATATCATAACCCAACAAAACAACTTTATAAAATTTCGTTACTATGGAGACAGAATAACTTTATTCAAGGAACACATTCCTGAAACAGATAAAAATGGCTACAGGAGCATATTACTTCTACAAAAAATGATTAAAGAAGAATACAACAAAACTACTGACTCGGGGTATTGATAGAGTATTTTTAGTAATCAACCTACCTATAAATATGACGTTGAAAGTACAAGTTATGGCAGCTAATTGAAAAAACTTCATAACTGCTGTTTTTTTCTGTAATAAAATAAGAAAAGAAAGCGTAAAGTGTACCTTACGTCTGAAATTTGAATTCACTTTACTTTCCAAAGCTGGACAACAAATCCAATTGTCCATCTCAAGCTTAACAGGGCTGTCCTGTGATATGAAATGTTGGAGTACATTACTTTAATTAAAAGGGTCCGCAATATTTTGCCATGTCAATCACATACGTACTTTTCGGATTACAGGCTTTGTTTTCCTAAAGACGATGTATCTTGTGCAAAAACATAATCTTTGTTTTATTGCTACAGAGCTTCTTTAATGTACAGACCTCCCCTTAGAGCATTTTAAGCCCAAAAAATATCTTAAATTAATTGTAAGCTTGATGAACAGTGGTTAGTTAGTTAGATGAGGTTTTACGGCTCAGTTTCTAACCAAATGGTTTGAGTCGGGCCGGCCACGGCCTTTTTCCAGTTGTGGCAAATCTCATCCATTCATCAGAGAAACATCTCCTGCTTTATGGTGGACTAGCGTTTTTGAGGAAGTGATACTGAGGAAAAAATCTTCCAAAGTACAACAACGTATTAGGTCTGTTGGCCATACGGCAGTAGCTTTGGGTAGATGGGGTGTTTAAAAGAAGAACCCTCTTTAGATAAATTCACTCGGTGGGGGATGAAGGTTCGTTAAAGTATTTTAGAAAAACGTTACGTTAGTGTCCATTTTCTCAAATTGTGAGTTTTCGTTGCTCATTTTGGGTACACTGTTAAAACATTCAGTCAGTTTACAGACTTTTTAATATTGAGTACCTATATTTTCCTTTTGCCAGAAATTTGCTGCATTTTTACAGACACGTTGAATTGGTACATTAAAAAAGAAATTGTTAAACATTCATTTTCTGTCCACGTGAGAAACATGATTCTTTTCTTATTTTGCCTAATTTTAGTGTACTGGTAAAAATAGCTACAAATTTAAAGACATTTTTACATTATTTATTGTTTTTCCTTTTACATAAATATACTGTCATTTAACATGCATTCATAATTGTTTTCAACTAAAGAAACGTTCGGTTTTTTCACTAAACTAATAAAACGAAGAATTTCAATCTGCAAAGTTTCAGTTTTTACAGAATTTGTTAATAAATTTATATCAGTTTCCTTTCAACTGAGGTCAGCTGGTGTACTACGGATTTGTGTGTAATAGAAAGTTTCGAAGTTCCACACAAGCATGTCTTCATTATAAGTAAAACCTCATCCGGGTTTGCACATGGTATACTAATTATATTATACAGTAAACAACGTTGGTCACCGACATCTTAATATACTAAAACAATGAGTGCCTTGTTATTTCAAAATTTTAAAACAGAAAGGCAGCGCGATGTCTGTATTCCCGTACGCTGCAAAGGTAACATCGATAGGGCTACATTTGTTAGGCTAAGTCGTTATGGCAATAAGTCTGTCAAATGGGCCAAACATTGCCCTGGGCGATCTTGAGAATGGATTGGCTACCAACCGGTATGTCTGAAAATTTTGCTTGTTATTCCTATCTTATCAAACTTTACTAACATAGTGTATAAAAAATGTATTTGTCCATAAGTACAAATTGAAAATGAACAGATTAAGTTAATCCAAGCACCGTTATGAAATCATATCCCATTACCGTTACAAAAAAATACGAAACTAGTATGGCAGTACTTGGCTTACCCTAGGTAACAGTATTCTTTCATATTTAAACATACTCCACAGAGTCGAAACGCATTTACCTTTGAAAACCAACAGTACATAATATTACCGATACTTACAACATAATTTCATACGGTGACTGGAAGTGTCAAGTATGTCGGTTGTATGAAGTTCTAGAAATTCAGTTCTTAGGACCTTCAAGGCTTCCGTACACTAATCGGGATACAAACCTTAAAATTTTGTTTCCCCTGTGCAACCACACTTTGTGCAACAAACCTGGCGAAATCAATCTCCATCAGCAATCAGCTAAACTTACGTTATCAAGTTTCTTGATAAGTTAGGTGGTATCATGTCAATTCATCTTAAATACTTACATGTAACAGTATTTTTAATAATGGTATTAGTACATTGCGGCGAAAATGTGGTTAAAATAAGTTTTATTACACACACCTACGATTGTGTTTTGCTTGAAAGTTGCAACAGCAAATCTGGAAGGATCATTACGTGGAAATTTGAAGACGTCGTTATCTTTGTTAATACAAACTACGTCAGAGAAGAATTGAACAACGGATTACAAATACTTTCAAACGGCTCTCTATATATACAGTCTGTGTCTCTTTACAATGAAGGAACTTATAAGTGCAACCATGGTTCAACTATTCTGTCAATATATTTTGTAATTGTTGAAGGTTAGTACCGTCATAGCCCCATGGTTTGTGGCTTTCCTTAAAACATCTTCCAGTTAAATTTTGCAATTGTTTCAATATTCATCTGCAAGTGTGTCACAACGCTTTTAATTTAAACTGAAAGTTCCTTTTGAATGTACGTTCACCTCAATATAGTATCAAGGTACTTAAAACACGAACCATTTACTTTAGACATTTAATATCATATAATACATACAATAATACGCTGTTATTTTCAGTCACATAGCCTTTTGAAAGGTTTTCTCAAAACTTCATGCGTAGCACACGTTCCATACAAATTTATTTTTCCAATACTTTTTAATCTTTTTTCAATCTTTTTAGTGTGGCGTACACATAAAAAAGATATTTATAAGGGAAAAAGGAGCAAACAGGTTTTGTCGTTTTATCAAATCTCACATGCTAAGCTAAATTTTGAATATTGAGAAAAGAATTAAAATGGACTACGGTATGTTCTAAGCCTTGAAACACATTCATACATATCCGAAGAAGTTATTTTTAGCGTAACTCTTAACATCTTTTTAAGTAAAAAAAAAGTTGTTAGCGAGGTCAAATTTACATGTGGTACGGGAATCATCAAGTTAGGGTATTATTAAAACATATTGTGTCTCAAAGGGATTTAAGGCTAAAGATAATTACTACTAAATCAATTGATCACACAAATTGAAGCGAAATGTTCCATCCTGTACTCAACCCATAAACAGGTTTTATTTGTAATTTCTAAGTTAATTTTTTTTTATTCCGAATTATGACTTTAAGGAATGACTCGCGTTGGTGTCTTTTAATGCAGAATGGATGCACAGAGGTATAAAGGCCTTCATTGGAAAAGATGATTTCAAAGACGGAAATGTGGTAGTTTTATTTTTCATAAGCTAAGAAAATGATAACGGCTTAATGATATTCTTTTGATTGGGAATGACACATAGTCTCACCAGCACTTCGCAACCTGTTTGACGGTCATCTATTTGCCATTTTGAAATTTCCCATATATCTTCTCAAATTGAATAAAATCTGCCTCTATGAATACATAAAATAAAAACACGTTATTTATCCCATCGACGTATATTGTATCCCTTATGTATGATGAAACCTTAATTATTCTCTTCCAATTTCGTGGACTATTTGAATCCATTGTGTAATATTGCTAAATAATTTCTTCATGCACCCTATTTGAAAATTTAGATAACAAAAGCGGAACAAAAATGCTTCAGTTCAAGTATAATTTTTTTTTAAATGGGAATTGACTTTTTGGCCAATGTAACTTTAATTAAAGTACATATATAGCAGAAAAATAAAATTGTTACCCACGCATTATTTTTCATTCAAAATAGCAGATGATTCCTTGACTTGACAAATGTCGTAAATTTGATCAATTAGACTTACTTTATTTGACCTTATTCTTCGAACAAATCCCCTGCAATTTTTAAGGAACTAAAAGTCTATAAATCATGAACCATTGTTAATGGACCTGTATGTCTAATTCTATAAGAATGCAGCCTTTAATTTAACCCTCCCCCCTCCCAAAGAAAAAAAACAAAAAATCATTTAGACGGCAATGACTTACAAGGAAAGCTCAAATTAAGCTTTTCGTTAGTTACAAAAAACAACAATGATGATAAAGTTGGCTAGGAGTATTTTAATACAACGAAACAGTATACAAATGTTAATATAAAAATTCTTTATTAGAGTTCATCTATGTAATATGAAAGAAATTGTCTCGATGAGTTCCTTAATTCCCGGTTTATATGAAGGACGTTTTACTCCCGTCATTACTATTCTATTAACAATGTGGAAGAAAAATGTGCGGGATACGTTTATGGTTTACGAGTTATATATCGATTGGCAGGAAACGGAGCTTCACCCAGATATATCAGGTAGGATATAAGCAGTGGAAAATCTACCTAAGGGCTATGAGGTCAGACTCCAAGAAAAGTTCTATCCCCTAGTAAACTTAGCTGTTGAAAATACAAAGTAAAAAGTATTTGGAGATCCCCTGAATATTGACCCCAAAAGAATTATCTCTTTTTAATACCATGGAACATTTAGTCAAGTAGAGACAAAAAATGAAAACTTCGTAGGCATAGATTGGACGAGGAGTTTCTTTTACTCGATTAAAATATACACTTTATGCAAAAAATTTCTTTTTTGAGAACATTACTATACAAAACAATTAACTGAGAGGAAATGGGCAAGTAGCAAGGCACACAGTGAAGTCCCGATCGTTTAGGTTCACAACCTTCGTCAATAATAGCATATTCAAAGTTTAATGTTTAAAAAATGATCAGCAGTGAAGCAATGAATTGAAACAAACAGAGAACGCTGTTGCCAGTTACCCGTAAAACTACAGAGGCCAAGTTTCACTTACAAACAACGGCCGTCAATATCATAGAAGTCTTACAGACAGTTTATATATTCTTACTTATATTGAGCAGTTTTGTTCTGTATTTCAAGAAATTTTAGAACGAAAAATAGAAAGCTATCAATGCAACACCCGTTCCAAACTTCAACAGAAAAGACCAACCTTGACCTGATTTATTGGGAGGCAATAAGCCAGCACTCATCAAAATGTTAAATGAAAATTCAGCTTAATATGTAAATTTCCCCTGCAAACAGTCAATTATATTTTTATTCCTCACATTAGCTTTTTATCCTACAGAAGGTACCACAAAAATATATGTACCCCCTACGCCCACCCTTTGTGCAAGCCCAATCACAAAAGCTTAGAATGTGTACGTGCACGTTCTGGCTAATTCGTTAGGCCTACCGGGGCACTACATGATCATTTGTCCATGATCTTACATTTTTTTCTTTCTTTTTTTTAACAGCCAGTAAAGTTATGTTGGTTTTCTGCCGTAATTTGAGTTTGTTTAGCTAAATATTACAAGCTTGCCGCTAAAGAACATAGACATACGTAGCATTAATGCTTTTTAAAGGAAAAATGCAGTACCCCAATCTTAAAGCAGGAATGTCTCATATAAATAATGTGACAATATTGTTATAATTTATTTGTTAAATTCATGTACTCCAGACATTTCAGTTAAGTTCCAGCGTTGACATTCATGATACAAGGAGATTGTATTCGAAACGAGAAATCGATATTAAATATGTAATATATGATTGATCGCTTTACAGTTAGTGACTGAGGACAATTATAATGTTTACATTGTAAAAGAATTGGCAGGAGAACATGCTTCGAATGTTCACTTTCTATCTTTGAGAATTCACGTCAATTTTGTACAAATGGTCTACTGAATTTTAGGATATAACTAAGTAACAATAAATAGATTTATAATTATGAATTTGAGGATTAAGTTGAAGTCAATGATAACATTAACAAAAAAAAAATGACGAAAACATTGCTCTTTGTCGTAATCATGTAACTCAAATACTGCCTAAATAGAGTAGGCTCAAATCCATATTATGGATTCAACGATTCTTGGTCTTACTTAAAACAATCTCCGAGGTGTTAAACCGCTTGGAAAACCATTCACTACATATTTATCCGTGTAGAGATTCTTTGCTTTCAGTTCATAGTTCGGATTTAGTGATTTTCTTTCATCTCATATGGTCAGACTTATACTAGGTAAAATTTTTAAATCAAAATAAACTTGATCTACTTGCACTAAAAAAAAAAATCTGAATCACATTTCCATATTTTTTCAAGTTGTTTTCTTTCAAAATTTATCACTATCATTCATGAAGAAAAACTGTTTTTTGCATTAAAATGTTACTGGAAAGACTTCACCGCCAAGCAAGTTTTTGTGATTTCTCTAATGATTTGACCATCGGCGTCATGGGTTTAACCAACGTTTAAAAGAGGTCTTTTTCAATGTATCCAACCTACAACAGCCAAGTAATTTTTTTGAGGGATGGATGACGAAATTAGCAGACGCTTAAAACATCACGAATATGTAAATAAGTTTTAGGACACACTATATATAAGAATGCTACCGTCAATGCATCCAGCTGCTCACAAATGAATTTACCTACTAAGTAATACCCCGTATCAGGATTGTGAAGATGCTTTTCATATATAGCTGCTAACCAAGGGGAAATTTGCTTGCTTCCTTTGCTTTTTTACCAAACTATTTAATTACTCCAACAAATATTATGTATGTGCGGCAAAGATGCAAAGTGTTTTCTTGTTTAGAACAGCTGCACCGAAATCTATTTTCGAAAAGGGGACTCTTTAAGTTGGTTTTTGTGCTGCGCATAAATCACAGTAAACACGTGTTTGCTCTTTTTGAGCCTTTCCAAATAGTTGGACCGACTTTGTTTTCGGAAACGAAGATGTAAAACCTTCTTTACGTTGTCGTTTATAGCGAATGTCAATTATTTTGAAGTTGTTAGCACCTTCCTACTGTGCCATGTAATCTAAAGGCTGGTTTATACTTCAGACTTTTCTCTCACTGTAAAGCTATAACGACCATTAATGCCTGGTCAGTCACCGACATCGCCCGGAGTTTACAGTGTAACTTTTTTAGCGTTGTAGCTCTATTCGGAAGTATGCATCTGTCTATAGGTGACCATGGCTATAACATGGCTACTAATAAGTAACACTGAAATTTCGTAAGTGTTCTGTTTCAAGATCACTCATTTCATAACTCCAACCTTCATAAACAATCTAAGCATCGAAATCCTTTGGATAAAGAAGCACTTCGCAGGGACCCACCACCACGTAGACCAGGGGCCATACATATAAAAACAAGGAATGTCTTTATACAGAGCACTAAACTAAGAGTACTGCATTTTTGAGGCAGTGCTGTCAAACATGTCACATTGTATTCCTAAAGGACTTGTCCTACACATACCCGATTCCTGTAGGAGGAAAGGCAGATTGTGTTTCGACCAAGAGGTGAATCTATTTTAATTTCTTTCCATTTGCAAAGGGTTTTCAAACTATCAAATATTCGTGGGTTCTGCAATCTTCAAATTTTAGCTAAACATTGTCTTTATAATCCATATCTCCTGATGGCAACTCCGGGAGAAACACAGCAACAAATTTTGAGTGCTTCGTTACGAATTCCCTGAAAAAAATAATGGCTTTTCGATTGGTACAGGTTTCTTGGTGAGATGTAAGCGTCTCGGTGCAGAGCCCGAATGCAGGTTTTGTCATGAAAATCTTATTTAATGAAAACTTTCGGTGAGTCCCGCCCGCACTCGTCACGGATTGCTAACCATCTCATGACTATTATTAAGGTAATAATGCGTGGACGTTTTTCTGGTTACAACACTTTTCCGAAAAAGGGTACACCTCCAGCCTCAGTAGGGGCCTGACATCCACATGAGATCATTCAATCTAATTTGCAGCATGATGTTGAAGGTTAAAAGACTATATTTGCCGTCATACATTTTACATAAAAAGCGACCCTTTCTCACGCAATAATTTATCGGTATAGATGTGAGTTGTTTCTGCACTTACGACGGAAAAGCATTCTGAAACGGGTGGCAATACTTATGGGGCTCTAATATCTGGTGCCTTTCTGATACTCTCCCTCCCTTTTATTCCCCATTGCTGGAAGATTTTCTTTTTTCGTTCAAAAACGATAGCTTCTAAGTGTTTGGCGTCGTACTCACTTGTGTCATGTTAAAGTCAGGTGATAAGCATCATGCCAGTGTCCTTTTATGTAAATGATCCCGAGGTTCCTGGAGGACCTGTACAGGTATCTGCCAGCCTTAGTGACCTTTCAAAATGCACAATGAAGGAAAGAAAAATGTTCGAAATCGTCCAAGAATGTTTCTGTGGACTCCACTCATGTATTTTGACGTTAAAAACTTTCCCCAAATAGAAGGCAGTAACTGAGCCAAAAAAAAAAAAAAAAACAATCAAAAAGGGGGCCCTCAGGAGTTATTTCTATAAATATTTCCTTCGTTTAGACCACCGGTTCTTAACCTGGTGTCGCGACCCCCGTTGGGTCATTTGGGTTTTTCCGGGGGTAACGGCGGGTAGGAGAAAATTCCGAAACATGTCTTTTGAGCTTCAGCTTGGGTTAGTTAGGGCCTTAGGGTAAGGCAAAGTAAAGTGACATAATGATGATATACATGAAGTGCATTTCCGCTCCTTCCGGGAAATATTAGTAAATTTCAGGAAATTTCCAGTTCCGTTCCAGGAAATCAAATTACCAATCGTGGAAACACTGACAATATCATTGCCAATCACACCAACAGACATTCATTACAGTACTACAAATTATCTGCTCAAGTTAGGCTGAACAGCCTGAACTATCACCTTTTGCAACCGTGCCACGGGTGATTCATTATTGGTAACAAAATAAGTTTGTTTATTTTATAGCCGTGTATTGTCGTGGTTTTGAATTGGGGGGGGGGGGGGGCAACAGACCAGCCAGGATAGTTCAAGGGGTCACGGTGATATAAAGGTAAAGAACCACTGCTTTACACAATACACTCTCCCCTTTCACCTAACCAAAAATTATGTGGCCCTTTAAACAACATCAAATCCTGGTGGCGCCACTGACCTTGGAATATTTTTTTCTGCCTGTTGTGGTGTGCAACTGCTGCCAAAGCAGAACCCTCCCCCCTTTCTTTTTGCTTCGTAACCGTCTTGTGTTCAGCTAATCATTCCCTTAATGATCTTTTTTTCTGAGCACCTCCCTTGCTTGAGTGTGATCTTTTGGAAATGGGGTCTTTGGATGATTGAGGATATCCCGAGACCAAGGACAGGTTTCACTTATGCTAGATTCCACAGAATTGGAGACTCCCCTTGAGTAAAATATGAAAGTTTGGCCGGCCTCTTAGTTCGTCTCATACTTTCTTTCTTGTAAGTTGCCTGATTACTAGGTCATCTATACATAGCTAATATAATTCAATCTGGTCAATGCAGGAATTCAATGAGAAAATAAAACTCAATTTACATTTTATGTGTTTTGAGTTGCTTCAGGGAAGAATACACTGATAAATGTCAACGCTTCAAGTAAGCTACGCTTTTGTGAAATCTTGATAAAACGTTTCGAATGTTTTTTTTTTTTTATATTTCACTTGTGATGATCAAACAACAATAGATAGTCAGGTTAAGCGTTTGCATAGCTTACTTCATTCTTCTTATTTTTCACTTTTGGAAATGGAACGGGAGTTATCATCTAGGTGAACGAACGATTTTTCCACTTATCATGTAAGTAGTATTCAAACTGAAAGTTGTTGCAGCGGGTCAAAGTCAGATCTGCATAAGTTTATACAATGAGATAATACCGGACGTGAAGTTTAGTTTCGTTTTAAGCCTGTCGGATACCGGTGTGCTCTAAAATTTGCCAGGGTTCTCCGCTACAAATACAAAGTTACAGATATTGAGAATTAAGTCACGTGCTGTTCAAATATGATGAGCAAGCAAACTGCGTATATCACTTTTTCAAAAGTCCCCTCGACTTTCTGGGGGCGAGCCGAAAAGCGAAAAAAAACTTTACTCCCTCAAGAGTTATTCTCCCTAAAGATGCTTTACTCTAAAAATGTGTTTAACAATTAAACACTTATTTTGCCCCTCTTTGCAAACACATTTACGTTCTTAACATGTTAAGTTATGGAAAACTAAATGTTTAACAGTTCAACGTGTTTTGACACAGAATGTGTAGCAATTAGACACATGTGTTTAGGATCTAAAACGTGCTTACAAAGTGGGGCAAAAGAGTATTTAGAACAATGTTTAATTCGTAAGTACCATTTCCAGAGTGTACGTACCTTAAGCAGTGATGTATCCGAGGCCGACTTATCCGAGACCTGCTCACCCTCTGTGTTAATGTAAGGGAAGAGGGAGACACACGAAACTTCATACGTGTATCCTTTTTAAATATTCTAAACACATCTTCGCCTACTGTTATTCTGGAGGATTAGGGGAGACGCAGAATTTTCCAAACGGGGGGGGGGGGCAGTGACCCGAAGCCCCGATGCCGTCGAGGGGTTGCTGAGGAAATATTTGGAGAAAAACTGTGCACTGGACCAGGCCAGTGGGGGCATATCTTCCAAGAAATTTGTATGTTCTAGAGGAACATGATAGTTCCGTGCTGATTTAGTGTTTTTTTTTTTTTTTTTTTCGGAATCTAAACTGTGAAGTTGCAATGCGCGCGAAGAGCGTGGAAAATTTTTGGGTAAGCCTCTACTGAAAGGAATCTGTACTTATTTTAACTTTATGCAGGTCAATTGTCTAGGCAGCTGTGCCCTATTGGACGTAACTCACATTATGTTTCCCTCCTCGAGTTACTAGCTGACAGACACAAGAGAAAATTAACTAGGTTAAACGAAATGAAATGCGCAACATTTACATGAATCCATGTATTCTACTTATTCAGATACTTGAAAAGGTAAACAGGGTTTGTAATATATTTAGCTATAGGCCACGGAACTGAGGAAGAATGGACAAAGCGGACAGAGCATTTTGGGTGTTATCGCAGAAATGACCTTTTTGAAAGCCAAAATAAGTAAACTGACTTTGGGTGGCAGCAGGATTTTTCCGACACGGTCCCGGGCAATGCCAGTGACCCACGTTCCGACAGCTTTATGTCGAGTGGGTGGTGAAAAAGGGATATTAAGAAGTCTTAACTGTCCCTGCCATTGCAGGGCATTATTTGCGTAGTATCTCTTATTACTTCAACAGCCGAGTTGAAAACTGATAGTTCTATTTCGAATCTGAAACTTGATAATTGCAAAGCGCGAAGCGTGCGAAACTTTTTGGTATGTGATCACTAAGAAGAAAAAAGAAAAACTGAAGGTGTTATTGATCGACCAAATCGGGGGTAACATACATTTTAACGAACCAACTGCACCACCCTTTGAAATAGCCAAACTTTGCTCCTTAAGACGTTCATCAACTGACCGTAATGTTTGACATTCACAAGAGGACAGCAACGAAGCTTTGCCACAAAGGATGAAATTTACTACCGGTACCTCTACATAAAATCTGCCTACATGTTACTTCTATACTTGGTAAGGTGGACAGTACCTGTGCAATCTAGCAATATGGAATGAAACTATTTGATAAACTGGAGTGATCTACAGAGCTCGTAGTTCGCCGAAAGTTTTGGATTAGAGAAATTGTCTTCTTGAAAGCAAAAAATAGGTAAACCGTCGGGGTGACTAGTTGCCGTCAGGGACTGCCAACTTTATCGTATGGACTAAGACTCCCCGACGAAACTGTAACAATTTTCCCAACCAAACTGCAGAAATTCCCCAACGGTGGCCAGCCTTCCCTGTCGAGGGGGCCATGGCCCCCTTGCCCCCCCCCCCGGCGGCTCCTTGAGGAGGATAAACTTCAGATCCAAGGATTTTTCTATGCACGATGCACACACGATGTACAAAAACACGTGAGCTACCTGAGTAGCCAAGAGTTCCAAGAGGCTGACCTAACGCGCACCAGCGGTAAAAGGAATAGACACAGGAATATCATATGGTTCAACCCCCCATACGGCAAGACAGTGAAAACCAATGTCGGAAAAACTTTCCTGAACCTCCTCGACAAGCATTTTCCCCCAGGACACAGGTTGCGTAAGATCTTTAATAGAAACACGGTGAAAATAAGTTACAGCTGCCGTCATACACAAGGGAGACGTAAACAGTGCTGATAGCACACAAACTTACATAGGCATGCCCGGTGGTCGCTTCAATGAGAGGTACAATAACCACAAAAAAGCTTTCAACCTGCAGAAACATGAAAAAGAGACCGTCTTATCTAGGCACATCTGCAGGGCCCTAAAACAGAACAATGTTCACTATTCCATGCGTTGGAAAATATTGGCCCCATCAAACACTCAGAAAGGTGCATCGGGTCTCTGCAACCTCCGCCAAGCCGAAAAACTGGCCATCATTAAATACAACTCTCCATGCCTCCTCAACAAAAGATCTGAAATCCTATCACAATGCCGCCACGGTAACACCCGCAGGAAAACCAGTCAAGCGGACAAGGGCTGAACAACGGGCACGAGCAACTCGCAAGCCGTTTATTATTTACCTCCTGACGAACGCACAAGCGTGAAACTCTGAGTAGAGAGGTACACTGAGTTTTTTACTCCAGTATTTGAGTATCGTAAGCTCTTTTGGTCTCAAAATTGAGCACTTTTACCCGTCCTGTTCTTTGGACTCATACTTGAATTATATATATATGCCAGTTATGCTTGTGTTAGTCTTGCCATTCAGTCTTGAAACCTACTCTGAGCTGCATTGATGAGATGTAACAAGATCGAAGCAGTTCTGTCTGCAGATTGAGTTATTTACGCTCCTTATCATGGTAGTGCAACGGTAAAACCTTGTTTTGTTGAGCACTCTCTAATTTCAAGATGGCACACTGCTTGTGTAGTCTTGGCATTTTCGCC
>WURT03172321.1:0-10447 GCA_009936505.3 Holothuria glaberrima | reverse complement strand
TTATTATTATTATTATTATTATTACTGACCGAATTTCTTGCGTTTGTTGTCTTTATTTGGTCGACAGTATGGACTGTAGGTAGTGTGTGCCAGTGACCCTATAGAAGTTACTAAGTGTGAGGTGGTATGTAGGAATTTACAAATGTGTGTAAAAATGATTAAAGTTATAATAAAGGCTCCCAAGTTTAAGTTCGACACATAGTTGTAAGAAATATTGAACGGCATATTAAGAATTTAGATTATAACACGAAGGATTTTTGGCGCTCGTCCTTCATAATAAACACCAGTCCCAACAGAAAATCCAATGTGGAACTTACACCTGTATCCAATAAAATATGACTTGCTTGCTTTTTGTTAACATGTAACAGACGAACAAAAAAAAACCGCCAATTGCCTTCGGCCTAAGGAAATGTCTCCTGGCGGCGGATTTTTCCCGTTACTTTCTCTTTATCATTCTTTCAGGCTAATGACAACATTTTACATACATTCCATACCTCACAAAGCCGTTCTTTTGAGATTCAAATGTGAGCGGCAACTTCGGGTAACCAAATGTGGTAACCATAATTTTCGTGATTTGGAAAAAAGAACACAGGGAGCTGCTTTTGTTGGAAACTTTGAGTAAATCTGCCAAATTTGAATGAGTAAACAAACAGTTTTTCGGCCAAATGTACCACCATTTTCTACTTACGCATAATCAAATACTGAAAAATTTTCCCTTTGCCCTCCCAAGGACCAGTGGCGGTGAAACCGGGGGGTTAGGGCTCAGGCTTCAATGAAAAAAGTTGGGGGCTAGAGGTATGTTCACCCCCCCCCCCCAATATTTGCCAAGTGCAGACATGAGATCCCTCTTTCAAGGCCGGGTACATGCAGCTTAGAACACTCGAGAAGTTCCGTTTCCGGCCATTTGAAGGGTTTGTAAAGCCAAAAGTTTCGTGTCCGCTCCGCCCCAACTGATAGGGGCGCTCCGCTTAGAAACATGTACTACCATTTTTTTATGGAATGATTTTTTTTTCACATTAATTGAGAAATTGCAGACATGTGATCCCCACTTTAAGGCTGGGTACATGTAGCTGAGAACACTCGGGAAGTGCCGTTTCAGGCCATCTGGAGGGTTTGTAAAACCAAAAATTTTCTTTAACACTTCGCGCCAACCTATGGTGGCGCTCCGCTTAGATAGTCTTCCTGGCACTCAGCCCCCACCAGTTTTTTTTTCTTTCCGCCCCGGCTGCCCAAGACAGATCAGAAATACGTGATCGAACCCCCTTTCGAAACAATCCTGCATACGGGCCTGAAGACAGTAAAGTAGCTAAGGGGGGGGGGGGACTTCAGGAGGTTTGTTTACAACGTATTCTTCTCTTAGACAACGTACTCTCTTATTTCACCTAACCAAAAATCCTCTGCTCCAAAAATATCCCAAAGGATAGCACCATTCTGCATCTAGGAAACCTTAAAATTAAAAAAAAAATTACAAAGGGGAGGAGTCCCCCTCCCCCAGGACGGCACCTTTGTGTAACGACAAAGAAGCAACCCCCACTGCTGTATTAACACAGGCTGCACAAAAAGGTACCATTTACGCGCTGCCACTTAGTTGGAAAAAATCCAGCCAGTCGGAAACTTGGTCCTTCACACCCCTCCCAAACATCTGACCCTAGCCACGGCCCTGATTGAAAACAAACAATAGAACTGAAATTAAAAGCGCTCTGGGCATGCAAACGTTTTGACAGTCAAATTTCGACAGCATTTTAAAAGTAAATGTAAACACGCCTAACATTCATTCAAAAGACACCTTACACCCTTTGCAGAAAGGGGGCCGGGCACCAGATTGGGAAAATATAGTGAGTTTAACCTTGACATTCCCATCATCTTAAAGTGTACACATGCAAGGGAAGGGAGCAAAAATGTTTTGCATTCCCTAGCGGCAAATCCCTTCGTTCTATACAATTCATGGGAAGCTGGACTTGGAGGAATTTGTCAAAAGAACCAACACGACACTAAGTAGAGCGCAATCATGTCTTGGCGCTTAGCGTACGGAGAAAAGTGACCAAAATTGTTACCAAAACGCCTTCCAGACTGCAGAGGACGGAACTTCCTATAGGCTCTTATTTGTATCTAATTCTGATTTTGCATCTACTTTTAAGATCTCATGGTTTAGAAATTGATAGTTTAAGTGACAAAGACCCTGCTTGGTAGACAGTTTCGCAAATAAACGGAAGAATAGCGATAGCATGACTGCACGAGGAACCTTCTCAAGAAGAAGCGGGATCCAGAGGGCACGTGTCGGGTTCGTAACGAGAATCATACCGGCTGGATTAATAAAGAGAGGACCCGGAAGCTCTGTGGTATTTTACTAAATGCAGATAGTATCATATGGAATAAAAATTTAGACTATTAGCAAAGGCGTATTTAGGAGGCATTAGGTGTGGCCACCTCACTGATGCCGATTTTTCTTAGAAATTAAATTACCTAAATTTTTTATCACAGATTTTAATTCAAAAGGCAGCACATGTGGAACCAAATGGCATGTAAGGACACCTAACTTTTCAAAATATTTTCAAAGGCGAAGGGACACTCCAGCCCTTGCACCCCTCTCTACACCGGCGAGCATACAACATACTGTATGCCTCCTCTGGTTACGCCACTGACCATCAACTTGCAAAGGGGAGTGGACCTTGAGTGAGATGTAACTACCTCCGGTGTAGTACTTTCATGGTAAGAGGAAAGTTGGCATAACTGAAGGGTTTGATTCATGACAGATGTGTTTGCACCGAGACACTTTTAGTTCCCTCAAAATGTCAATTACAAAGTGATTCTGCTGCCTGGTCAATCATTAGCCTTGAATCTTTATTAAACGTAATCTTCTTAAAAGAAGAGAAGGCGAACAGGATTCAATAGCTTCCCATTGGTGTAGAGGTGTGCTCGAGGGCTTAGGAAGTGGGGAGGGGCTGGGGAGACAGCTCCCAGCGAAATTTGAGGTTGCTGAAGTATACTTTAGCCCCCCACTTTCCAAGCACGAAAACCCGTTTTTCGTCTCTTCTGTAAGAAATGTCAATAATTTGCAGTACTTTACCTTAGAATTTGTCCAAAAAATGCATCAGATTGCATCTAAGGAACCTCAAATATCAAAAAATTTTCCAAAGGACTAAGAAATTTCAAAAATGTGCAGACTGTAATTTACCTTGAAATTTGTCCAAAATAATGCACCAAATTTCATCTAAGGGCCCACAAACTGCAAAAAAATTTCAAGGGGCAAAGAAAGATAAAACAATTTCAGTAATTTACCTTAGAATTTGTCTAAAATGATGCACCACATTGCCCCTAAGGACCTACAAATATTAAAATTTTCCAAAGAAGTAAGAAAAGTAAAAACATTGCATTAATTTACCTTAAAATTTTTCCAAAATGATGCACCAAATTGCAACTTAGGACCCTAAAATATCAAAAAAATTTTCCAAAGGACTAAGAAATGTCAAAAATACGCATGAATTTACCTTAAAATTTTTTCAAAATGATGCACCAAATTGCATCTTAGGACCCTAAAATATCAAAAAAAATTTCCAAAGGGGAGGGGATACCCCTCCTCTCAGACCCCTCCCCCAGGACGGCGATCCGAAACAAGGTTCACCCCCAGTCTTGAACAGCTTACTGCGCCTATGGGTGTGATCCACTGGAAAACACGACCCTGTACACTCGCAATCGGATTTAATGGGAAAACCCTCACCGATAAACACTGTTAAAATGTGTAAGATACATAAGGTTACAAAAACTAGTATGGCAAAATGTCCAATAACACACGCGAAATACCGTGTCAAACTGTGCAAAACTATGGTGGGGTGTGTGGAGTCGTGAAGTTTCTGTGAATTTTTGCATGACAATGTGTTATTAATAAACGTTTGACACACATTTCCAAAGTGTGATGCATTGACCTGCATTTGCACAGGTTGGACATGAGGTAAAGTGTGGAAAACCCCAAAACAGGTAACATGAGGCAAACTGGGGTTAAGTAGGTAGAGTGCCGAAACGTGTGGAGAAGTGTGGTGCTGAGTAAATTAAATCCAATAGTTCGGTTTTGTTCACTGGATTTCTTTGTCACACTTTGCAGTGGTTTGCCACATGTGTCAACTTGACCCAGCTTTCCCCACTTTGACCCAGCTTTTAGGTTGTGACAATCATGCAGGGAAAAGTGATTGCCAGATTGGTTCCAATACCACATGTGTCACTACTAATGACCACACTTTTTTCCTTACATATTTTCATATGCCGAGCCACATGTGATTAAGTGTGTTAACTTGCATGTGGCACAACACGTTTTTTCTTCTATTTTTGTTTTTTTCCATTTTTTTTTTTTTTTGTAAGGGTGGTATTGATAATGAACACTGCAGTTATCAAGCGGAGCACCCGGAAATTTCCAAAGGATTTGCGAAACACTTGAGAGCTTGCGAACAACTTTTGCAAAGAGATGATTACAATAGACAGATCACTCAGTCGAGAACACTCCTCAACCTACCTCTACAGATATCTATCACCGATTAAAAATATCTTCAGTTTACTGTATTTTAAGTTAAACTGACAATTGCACTGGTAAGAGCACAAATGTTACAATTTGATCCTTTTTACTTCGACTGGAAGACTAGTCGAAGCAATGCCATCAAATTAACAGTTTTCAGCTCGACGTTCAGAGATTTTGCTTTTCGATTGCGTTTACTCGGTCTTTGTAAAAGCTACGAATCAGAAATTTGCAGAGGATGTGGTACGTATCATGGAAATTTGACCACTAAAATTTTGTGTTGATAAATGGTTTTATGAAGTAGCTGAAAATTTTTTCCCAATGTTTGGCCTATGAATTTTGATATTTGTGCCCTAGTTTGTACACTAGTTCAAGGGTCGTCCGTACTCATAGGTTGTAAAGGAATAATCGATATGACAATAAACGATGTTTGTAGAGGGTAATTTTAAGTGAAATTGACCGTTCCGCAAAGGGAAGATTCCCTCCTGATTTGAAGAAAAAAAAATAACTGATCTCAGTTGCTCTAAAATCTTGTCAGTAATCTGCTTTGAACATTTCATTACATTTTATCAATGTATGTGGGAGAAAATCGGAAGAAAAATTACCCTTTCTTCGTCCGAAGCAATCGATTCTGCTTAGCGCTAACTTTTGTCTGACGTTTTGTACGGATGCTAGCCAAGGCAATTTCATGACAACGCCAACTAAAATCATTTGACATTCACTTTGTTGTGTATTTTGCGCACGAACTGGCCAAACGAAGAAGTTCGCGAGCAATATTCTCTCGTTGTAGTAATCCATCATTTTCACATGTTCTCAACTCTCTTTAAGCAAAGCGGTCAAATGGAAACTCCCCTCCAAACCTGCACAAAGCTTTGCATTGTTTGCAGCTTCGCTAGTGTTTGCACATGGTAAACCAAACCATGAAACTAATATTCCGCCGAGCGGACTCTGTTTGCTAATGTCCTCTTTGAGGCTTCCTAAGGCTTGCTACAGAGGCAACGACAATAGTTGAAAATGGAGGAGGACTATTTCGTTGTCCCGGCTGCTTAAAACATTCATTTTTTTACGAATATTGTCATTGGTCTAAATGCTGTATTAATTTGAAAAATGGTATGATATTTTCGACAATTGTGTGGAATTATTCGTTAAGGGTGTAATTTATGCAATCAAAGTACGAATTATGAAAAATACACATATTTCTAATAACCAAGATTTTTTTGAGCTGCCCCTGAAAAATCACTACCCAAAGGTCATCCCCTTCTTGTTAAGATATCAGTTTAAAGAGACGCCTTTAAAGTGCAGAAAATGGCTGTTGACAAGAACAAATTTTGCACATAAGCCTATGAATGGAGTGGACTGTCCAATCGAACATTTCCGTGGTGATATTTGTCACGTCTTCAGTGTCACCAAGTTAGAAATGTCCAGATGTTGTCCAATAACTTTCCATTCTGAAGCGTTCAGTAGTGTAATGTACATTTTACCGAAATTGACTACACTGAGACGCACTGTCTGAGGGGCTTTGCCTGCTGAAGCCTTTCCCAAAGCTTTTTTGCAATATGTAGTGCTTATTTTAATTTCATAAAGCTGCCCGAAATACCATTCAAGTGCATAAATGTTTAATTTTTCTTAGGCCACTCTCTCCTCTTGCTCATGTGGAGTTAGTCCAACCCCCCCCCCCCTTACATTTTGTGCTTAATGTCCTGGATCTGCCAAAGTCGAAGTTTCTTCCATTGGTGGTTTAATTTAGCCTAGCCTGATTAGGAAAACGGCCGGTCGATTGGTGTGATGGTTTAGTCAGTCTAGTCTAGTCTTGTTAATTTAGTTTATTTTAGTTAAGTTTAGTTCAGTTCAGTTCAGTTAAGATTAGTTTAGTTTAGTTCAGTTCAGTCTAGTCTAGATTCGTTAGTTTAGTTTACGCTAATTTTGTGTTAGTTGCTTTATTTTAGTTGATGTGGCTTGGTTTAGTTTACTTTGGCTTAGTAGGTTAGGATTGGTTTTGTATAGATAGCAGGTCTTTTTCTTCTACCAACCGGGGGTAGAAGTGAATTAAAAATCAGGAGAACGTATTACATACGTATTACAAACGATTGCAGTAGAAAGAAGCATGGAAATTTTAAAATGGGACTAGATCAATGGCGGTGGCGGTTGCATGGCGTTTTGGAACATTAGTATAATATAACTTGTTCAAATGCCGTTTAAACGCACATCAATATTTTTTTTCATCTTCTATTGAACTTGCAACTAGAACAAGGAGCCCATATCTCCGGACATTTCTGGATAAGTCCTATATTTAATTGCGGGAAAGTAAGAGCAAGGGGAAAGCTTAGTTGGCCGATTCTCTTATCCCCTTCATGATCCGTAGTGCTACTACTGTTTACGGTACAATCAATCGTAAGGGTATAATAACACACCTCGCGGAAAGTTTTTGATTAACATTTCATTACCGTAGATAGAATGGTTAAATTGTTACTAGTAAACAAAAAATCAAATTTCATAACGGTTATTAGAGTCAGTACCTTTCAAGTTATTTGTATATATATCAAGATACTAAACCTATAATTATTGAGGTATCTCAAAGGTATCTCTGCCTCTTCCGTTTATGTTTTGGAAGAAGTTCCCTCCCCCCCCCCCCCCGCCCGTTTTCTAAGCATATGCTTAATGGTATCTTTCGGTATAAACGTCAGTAATGACACCAAAAGAGAGAAAAACATGGCGCAGTTTATGAAAGGTGATGAAAGATATCTGACATATCCTGGGTAGTAAACAAGAATTTATGAATTGCCTTCCTGCTGTCACGACAGTGGCGTAGCCAGACTTTCTTTGTTAGGGGAGCAATGCATTTCTCAAGGGGGACAACCAAAACACATGTATGAATATGTTTCTCCCGACACTTTGTATGCACCTACTGTCAGTGGTGTACGCAGTATTTCTCTCAAGGGGGGGGGGGGCATGCAGTATGTTGAGTGATCGCCGGCCTGGGGAAGGGTCTAAGGGGAGGGGATGTCCCCCTTCCCTTTGAAAATTTTTGAAAAATTGGGTGTCTTTACATGCAATCTGGTGATGCATATGCTACCATTTGAAGTAAAACTTGTGTTACAAAATTACGTATTTTTAGGATCTAAAAAAAAATTGGCATCCGTGAGGGGGGCATGGCCCAATGCCCTCCCTGCGTACCCCACTACATACTGTGCTGGAGCCCATACAATGCAGCGTGCAGCAGTATGTGCAATTTGCACTGTACATTGTACACGACTATGTTACGTATATGTTGATACTATATGTATGCGCTTACGCTATGCTTTGACCAACTAGACCAGGGCGCCATTATTTTTGCTATTGTTTTCAGTTAAGTTCGTACATGCCAACTGGCCGAATTGATTGATTGCCATGCTGATCATTTAAATATGTCAAAGTTTTCATATATTGTAAATGAATTTTTTTCTTTTAAAGAAAATTCTTCCTGTTTTTTTTCTTTTTTAACACATCGCTTGAAATTAATTGGGGGGCAAGAACGTGTTACAAAATAATTCTGGGGGCAATGCCCCCTGGCCCCCATGGCTACGCCACTGTGTCACGATGATATGTATTTTTAGTTTCAGTGGTTGTGACAACACTGGAAGTGATAGGCAAGTATATTTGTATGCTTGCTTGTAGGGTTGATTCGTCGTGGCGTTTTATTCCTGTTGAGCTCATAAACTTCTCAAAATGGCATAAGAACTTGATCAGCCTTTTTTTGTAATATTTGGAAGCTACTGTGGCGGTTCTAAGAATGCAACAAGTTCTCCCTGTTTATAGAGGCGGAAAATTTATTCCTTTTACAGACGTTGTGGAATGTTCAGGGTATTTTCAAATTCGGAAATGAACTTGCTTTCGTTCCACAAAGGAATACCTTTGCGGTGCCAAACGGTTGTTACTGTAATGTTTTTCAGTGTATGGTACACTCTGGATATCCTGGAGATTTTTTTGTTTTTTGTTTTCTGTCTTGCAGTTTGTGAAGACGTTGAATGTAAGACTCCCCAGTACATCGAGATTGGTTCCACGGGTTCCATCCAGTGCTCTTTTCGAGAGGATGTGTACAGTGTGCTTTGGTACAAAGCAATAGGTTTCTCACTGGGCAATGCCTTTCTGACTTTAGTAAATTCCGTGAAAAGTGGAGAAGGATTTCTTTCAGGAAAATTTGACATCTACCCAAACGGTTCCCTTATCATAAAAAATGTTTCAATGGAAGATGAAGGAACGTTTACAGTATTTACGCTGGAAAATTCAACCAGTGACCCGAAATCATACAGCGTCACTGTTTTCGTGTTTGGTAAGAATTAAAATATATTCTAAAGTACAGCGGTATGTTTTAGACAAACAATCTCAGAAAAAAAGTTACTTTATGATAGCGACGCCATCTAAAATTTCCTTTCTACCATTAAAAGCTCTGTTCACGGTTGATCCATAGAATTGACAAACAGAATCCCTTCCTATTCGTTAAAATGACGTCAGAAGACTATTTACATGGAAGGTAAAATTCACAAATTAAATACTTCTTAGTTTGAATGTTTATTGTTCTTGGTCCCGATGAAACGAGAAATCTATGTGTCTTCAATTGCATGTGTTTGTATGGGCGGGTATGCGCGTCAGTTATCTCGTTAACACGATACCTCATGAAAATCTTGGAAAGTTGCATAAAGAGCATAATGGTCAAGATCAAAGATTTTCTAAGGTAAATAAAGGACAAACTCTGAAAACCTTGTTTACACAAAAGTCGAGATGCAAATCATGGATAACATTCACACTTAGTATGTAAATGCATGGCATAAATATAAAGGTTTCATTTTTTTTGTAGAAATAAAAGGTCATCTGAGGTAACAGGAAGTATAAAACTTAAAAATATTTACACAATCTCTCAAGATAAGAATGTACAACCATCCATACACGCCTTTAAGACGTGTTACATAGAAGAGAGGTGGCACTATTGCTTTTGGTGCCGATCAGCGGTTATCTGAGGCCAACGGAGATCAGTCTCCAAAAATCTCTTTAACACGATATCTAAAGAAAAAAAAACTTTTCACATTAAGGATGTAGATGCACATAGATAAAAACAGAACTGTACTGTTTTTGATAGGGGCCAATTTACATCTGAGGTCATCAGAGGTCAATTTCTGAACACCTTGATTGTGCGATAGGTCAAGATGCGAAGCATGTACATCTTTTAAGTATGGCATGTAATGCATAACACGAAGTAAAGATGACTTCTCATTCAGGTCAAAAGTTATCTGTGGTCAAGATAGGTCAAATTTTGTACACGTTTTTACTACAAGATCTTACGGCACGAAGTATGCACCATGCAGAAAGGAAATAATTATTTTTAATTGAGGTCAAAGGTTATGTGATTTGAACGCAGGTCTAACTATGAGAACTATGTGAACGCGGTATTGCAAGATACTGCAGGCAAAGATACACCTACTCGCCACATGTAGTACGTAAAGATATAATATAGAGGTAGAGTTCAATAGTTTTTTTTCTGGGTATCACAGGTTATCTGTTGTTACAGGACTTTAAATCTAAAAGCGAGTTAACACCATATCTAAAATAGGAAACATCATCACACTAAACATGTAGTCACAGTATCAACAATAGGATAGTATAGTTTTAGAAAAGGGCCAAGGATCAAGTACTGTTACCACGATAAGTCTCTGTAAACCTTGTAAGCAGTAACATCTCAAAGTGTACGGATGAGAACCTAGTTTTCATACTGAGCATACAGGTACATTGAAATGTTTATTGACGTAAAAGTAGCCTGTTCTTTTTGGTAGAGGTCAACGGTGATCGCATTTTACTATACGTAAAGATCTTGAAATCTTTTATTGTAGGATATTATATATATATATATATAATAAATTTCATACTTCTTTCAAAAAGAGGGCTCTATCTGAGAAGAGAGCACGTATTCAA
>WURT03172310.1:0-10447 GCA_009936505.3 Holothuria glaberrima | reverse complement strand
GCAGACATGAGATCCATATTTCAAGGCTGGGTACATGCAGCTTAAAACACTCGGGAAGTGCCGTTTCCGGCCATCTTAGGGCTTGTAAAGCGGCTAAAGCCAAAACTTTTCTTGTAAGCTCCCGCGTGCCAGCTGATGGTGGTGCTCCACTTAGATAGTCCTATAGTATTAGCAAAGTCTGCTGCACCAGTCATACCCTCCACGTACCCCTCTTCCCCCAGACTGAAAAGTCTGGCTACGCCTCTGCATCCGAAAAGCACTCAACTCTTCTTGACTAGCTACAAACAGTCTTCTTCGGTGCCCACCTTTGCAGTTTCAGTGCCCCCTATGCCAGAATTCATGGCTATAACGGGCTTTCTCTTTACCTGATTTCACCAGGGTGAACAGGTCAAGGGCAACATAGTCCCCCCTCCAAAAAAGAAAATGTCCCTGCAACCGCGCCTATAGCCAAGTGACCGAAAAAGTTTTTAACCGCTGGTCCAAAGCAAGATCAGAAGTTCAAATTCAAAGGAAGGAAATTATAAAATATCGATTTTAGGCTAGTTGTCAGCAAAACACACCAGTAGGCCTCAGAATTTCCCATTTTTCGAAGGTGTTTTTATGATGTGAACAAAGGGTCTTCTAAAAAATTTTCAGGAACATGAAACATCTGAAAACTTGCAATTCCGGGCATTCAGTAATGAGGCACGGGAAGTGCCATTTCCTACAATCTAGGGATATTTTTGGCAAAAAGTCGCCCTGGCGGGACACTCCACGCGAACCCATGGTCGCGCTCCGCGTCAGTAGTCTCCCAGCGAATCTCACTCTCACCAGTCAGTAAAAGTTGACAGCCCTGATAAACTGTGTACTCTGTCTACATCATTTATTAAGTTGGACAGGACTTGTGCTGCTAGCTATGTTAAATGGAACTATTGGAGAAACAGGTTTGATCTACACAGGCTAGGACTGCCCTAAAAAGGTTGGGGTTTTATCAAAGAAATTGACCTGGAGAGCAAAAAACAGGTACACGGTCGCGCAACTAGTCGCTGTCGAGGACTGGGTACTTTTATCATATCGACTTAAGACTCCCTGAAGAAAATGTGAAAATTTCCCAACAGCAGAGCTCCCAAGTGACCTGAATTTCGCGGGTTTGAGATGCATTAGAACACCCAAACCCGCTGACTTGCCCGCATTTCAAATCTCCGAAGAGTTGCACCTACGATCCCTTTGAAATTAGGCTGCTAACGTTGGTATGTGTACAGTAGCCTAGATGTCTCAGTCTCAGGTTGGACAACTCAAACGTAAAAGTGAATGTCATCCAAAATTATCTTGATGGCATTCATTTCATAAACTTCAGCGCATGTGTAAAATACTTTAACTAAGCCCTTTCTAATCCAGTATTTTTGAAAACTTTTCTTACAAACTTTTCCTGTAACGATTATTTTTTCTTCAACTTGGCTTGGTCGAGATCGAAGTCGACACACTGTACACAACTAATGAACTAATTTGGAGAGCGAAACTTACCTCAATAACCTCGCATTCAGTAGCCTACAACGGTGGTTTGGGAAAAATGGAGCGAAACGGGCATGCCACTATCTCCGCAAATTCCCAGTACTGGCTGGAGATTCTAGCTCAGATCCTACTCAGTAATTTTGTGTTCTTCGGACTTCTGCAGTTTGAAGCGAGCTCAGTGCTTAACCTGAAGTTTATGTTGTAAGCGAGTTCACGCGAATCGTGAACATAATGTGAGCACGGAACTGCACTATTACTGTACGTACCAACGTATACTTACTAGACATCAAAACCAATGTTTAAATATAGCAAGAGGCTCTTTAAACAAGTGGGTGGCCTGCACAGCGTATGTTAGCTTCGTGAACAACCGTACTCAATTTGACTTGCCAAGGCTCGAAGATGAAAATCTTGCGACAGTATGAAGGTTAAAGTTAAGGGAGACGCTACCTTAGAAAACGCTTTTTATCAAACAACTTTACAGGACTTTCCCCAAAAATCTTTTTTGGGGTAAGATCCCAAAATATGAAGTTTCCATCACTTATATAGTAATCTGCATACAATATAGTAGGAAGTGGCATACCTATTAACATATTTTGCATATTTAGTGAGCAAATTTGGGAAGGCTTTCGCTCAACAAACCAACAAGCTACAAGAATGATAAATAGCTTGTAGAAGAGCTCTAGAGAGAGACGATGCTATTTTTCAGTAGCATCACCATTGCAGACAGGATTTTCACAAATTTATGAATCAGTGAAGTAAAGAAAAATATTTAAAAATGTAGATAATGCCAAAAATTATTTACAAGAAATTAGCAAAAAAAAAAATGAAAAAGTCACACCCTACCTAAATATAAGATATCGCTACTCTCACTGGCGTAGGAAGCGGTGGGTGGGTGGGGGTTGGGGTGGCGAAATTTGTAGGAGCAGAAGTATGCTTTAGCCCCCCCCCCCACTTTCCAAGCACGAAAACCCGTTGTCTCTTCTGTAAGGAATGTCAAAAATTTGCAGTAATTTACCTTTGAATTTGTCTAAAATGATGCACCAGATTGCATGATCATTTCAAAAAATTTTCCAAAGGCTAAGTAATGTCAAAAATGTGCAATAGTTCATCTTAAAGTTTGTCCAAGATAGTGCACTAAATTGCAACTAATGGCCTTCAAATATCAAAAATTTCTAGTAATTTACCTTAAAATTTTTCCAAAATGATGCACCAAATTGCATCTAAGGACCCTCAGTCAAATATCAAAAAAATTTCCAAAGGGAGGGGACAACCCCTTCCCTTAGACCCCTCCCCGAGGACGGCGATCCCAAACAAGGTTCAGTCCCGTCTTTAACAGCTTCCTACGCCTATGATAACTTTGCACCATGAAGAAACTGCTAGGTCTAAAAACAATGATATGACAGTCTCAAGTGCAGTGACAAGTTCCATTAGTTTACAAAATCTAAAGGAGGACAATTTTTACCTGAAAATATACAATAAAATGTAAAAATTTTCTGAAGAATTCAAGATATTTCTTTTACATAAAATGCACATTTTTGGAGTCCAAGTAAAGCTTTTAAAACTTTTTCTTCTCTTATATTTTGCAAAACTGGCCAGAAATCGAGTTTCGGGGTATGCGAGAGCCGCTGTACCCGACACGAAAGCCGCAGCGAGTAAAGACTTGACAGCGTGAGACAAGAATCCCCCGGACTATATGGACCCTCCGCCACTGTGCAGGAGTGTTTGACGGGCGGGCAAGGAGCATGAGAAGCGAGGGGAAGGGCGTAGGCTGGGATGGGGACATGAGGTGGGAGGAAAGGACGGGTAGTGGAGGGGAGAGGAGAAAGAGGGGGGGGGGATACCACAAGGTGGATCTGACCTTTTCACTGAACAGCTTTCGAAATGAGTTCTTGTTCATTAACAATCACGTTAAGTTTACGGATATACCTATATAGGCTTTATATGAACAACATGAGTTTTGAGAGCGCCTGTTTTAAGTTCCTTTTCAATGTCTACCTCCAGCCGGCCCGGTTTACATCTATCCATAATTCGCTTTCAACATCCCACCCCACATTTACCTGTAGATCTCGTTTCTCTGAAAAACAATTATTAGAATCTTTTCTCCCAACACATTTGGGCATGTAGGAATAAGTACCCCCTTAAATTTCTTTTGTCAGTTAGTTGTAGATGTCATTACATGCTTAATTAATCACATGCAAACATGGGCACTTTGATACACTGAAAGATCATAAGCTAGTTACTGCTTCATCTTCGGTGGGTGGTAACGGTCAACAGTTACAGTTTTTGTAGTCACTGGGTTTTCCAATCGGATTAGTGCCCCTGAATAGGCTTTTCACATTAAGAACAGGATTACAGGGTTTTAAGTTAACCTCTTTCAAACTTGTTCAAGTGTTCAAAGAATTGAAAGACGAGTCCGTATAGTCTGTGTCGAAGCTGTGTGTCCCATTCTCGGGTCAAACTATGCAGTGTAATCTCTTTTCTTTATTGTGTTTTTAGCCAGTTTTTTCTCCTATTTTAAAGGAAGATGGCAGTCACCCCAAGTTTATTTTCAAAAATGTGCTAATTCTTACAGACCTCCTCGGGCTCTTATTTCTCTCACAAGTATTTTTGTAATGTTTTGTGATAAAATCATTGAATACTGAAAGTAAACCAAGGAGTTATTCTGCATAGATACAAGAAATAAGTGACAAAAATGTTGTCACATGATTGATATGAGCCATTCCTGAACTAGTGTACCGGGGTACACTTACTCAAATTGGGGGGACTGCATTTTCCCTTTAAAGATACACTTTTGGGCTGAATGACGACTTATACAAAACTGGCTGCGCCTTGACGGCATATTGTTTGACGGTTGAGCTCTATATGTTTGTGGAAAATAGAGCATGCCATCAATAACAACACAAACAAACACACAAGCAAACTGATTAGCTAGCACTTGATAAGAAAGGATATGACGTTTCTTTTATACTCTTCCATCAACTAAATTAATTGCCAGAAATGCAGGAAATTATATAAAACATCAGTTTTTGGTTGGATTTTCCAGAAACACCAGAGAGATAATTCACAAGAATTGTTCACAAATAGGCTAGAGACAATATAAAAGAAACACCAAATCCCTGAAACCCAATTTTGACTAAAAATCTCAAGTAATAATGTTACCATGGTACTGTGAGTGACAAGGGGCGTGGATCCATTTCCAAAAGTGCGAATCGTTGTCCTGAGGGAGGGGTCTAAGGGGAGGGGGTGTCTCCCTCCCCTTTGAAAAAAATTTGCTCACGTAAGGTAGGCTAAATGCAAAATGGTGCTACATTTGGTGCTAAATTTGAATTGAATGTATCACCAAGAATTTTTACTTTTTTAGGAAGTTTTTTTCTTCATTTTGCTTGCTTAAGTGAATTTTTTACTCAATCAGAACTATACTTCGTGAAGTGAGTGAACAGTGAATTGTTAGACTTTTCACCATTCACGAATCGCTGTCCTGGGGTAGGGGTCTAAGGGGAGTGAGTGACTTCATAATCAACCAATCCCAATTCTTATCTTTTGGGTAGCGCACTACTAATTATTGCCCCCGTTGACTTGGTCACTAAATCAAGCTACTTTCTCGCCCTACAGATCCTTGTAGAAGTTTTCAACCTGGACATGCCACCCCTCTGGAAAGTTCACAATGTGGGCTTTTATGGAATTCAAATTTCTGCACCACCTTCACAGAGCGGAGTAATACAATAAAAAATGACACTCAAATTGGTCAAATTGCCTTGAATGTTACACAATCTGCATTTCAACTCATTGCCTTCAAAAATAATATGAAAAATCGATCACATTTTATAATTACCACAGTCGGAAATAAGTTTCCATAAAATTTTTAAGGAACTTAATTTGTCAGTCAATATTTTTTCGGTGTAAGAACATTGAATTAGTGCTCCGCTTCCTTTACAATGAGTTCGTAGTACATGCCATCACTAGACCTCTGTACTTTGTACTCTGTACACATCAGTTTCCAGGGGCGGTGTTATTTCCTCCCCGGAGTCCCTGCTTACTTGCTAAACAGCTAAACGACCAGAGTCATTCAAGATGACAAATGGATCGTCAATTCATCTGTTTACAAGCAGTGTCGTCGCCAAGGATGGGGGGGGGGGGCTAAGATTGGCTGTCCCCCCTCCCGTGTGCCCTCCAAATGAGATTTTGGGTACGTAAAAAGTATGTACAAACGCACCATTCACGGCGCATATGTCGATAAAAACAGAAGGACCCACTGTCATTTAATCACTCAAATATACATCTAAAATTGCACAAAATGTTCTCAAAAATGCAATTTTGCTGTGCGCTTTTCGCGCATCTATTTGTTGAACTGTATGAAGGACAGCCTTATTGGGAGATACAATCCACAGCTATTGCTTCAACTTTTATTTTCAAAAGCTAAGAGACAACTGCGGCCTTGAGTCTTCTCCATTCAGAACAATTCCCACATCGATATTCTTTTAGTCAGATCTTATGTTCGAAAACTAAAAAAATGCGACTTTCATTGCCTTTCTTTAAGGAGTATCCAATAAATATGAGAATACTTATATAGCTTTACTTCTCATAGGCTAACGTCTGTTTATTTAAGATACCGGTGCCTTCAAATTGGCATGGCGAAAGTTTGCCCTCCTGCATCCTCGCCAAGGTGCGGCCAAGCACCACACCAGGAATCATAAAGTGGTGATACCTTCGAAAGGAATAAATGCAGGTTAGTCCCGGGGGTACTCACCCGTTTCCATTTATTGCTGAAGAAATGCAAGATTTTTGTCATTATTATAATTTTAAGGAACCCAGAGCCCACTGAACTGCGTTCAAGCAGGCTTCTTTTCCACATTTTTCCCGCTAGCCCCGGATCTGCAGCCGTCAGATCTACAAGGCTTGGTTACTCCAATTTGAAGGCTTCCCCTCAGTGGCATACCTGGAAGGTAGTTGTCTCAACTTCAACTCCTATTGGGCAGCATGAGTGAATTTAGTTTTAAGCTCAGTGCAAACATTAACATGATCGATACGCTGTGCCCATTCACCCCCCTTATCATTAAATCGTTAGCGTGAGTAAGGCTAACACAGTGGTCAAATTGTGATTTCTATATTTGTGGCCTGTTTAATTAAGTGCGCTCCAATGACATTTTGGAGATAGTCAAATGCTTCATTCTTATAGTCGTATTTTTATAAATACCCCAGAGTCTCCGCATGGGCTGCACTCCTGGATCTCCAACGGAGTGTTGTCCCTGGAGCCCACCAGGGGCCCTACAGTGGGCCCCTGGAGCCTAAGCCTACAGGGGAGCGCTGTGCGTCACTTATATTCCTAGAGTGACGCCCAGTCCTTCATTCTAGTGTGCCCCTCCGGCAGTCCGCTTGGCCCCCAGTTCTCCCACTTCGAAAAGGCTGGCGACACTGTTTACAAGGGACATTCAGATGTGGGCAGAAGCGAAATAAATAGCCTGAGCTCGTTGAGCTTCAAGTTACTTAGGCACTTGACACAGTGGGTTATGTTCTCGATGGATGACCTCACTATGAAAGCGCGACTTGTCTTTTGGCTACTTTTCGTTTCTATTGTGGGCGCTCTCTCGTTTTTAAATGGATGTTACTCTGCATCTAAAGTCCCTCAAAAGTCCAAAATTTTTCCAAGAAATTTTAGAAATTTGCAGTAATTTACCTTAAAATTTGTCCAAATGATGCACCAAATTTCATATAAGTCTCCTTCAAAATCCATAAAATTTCTCTTCGAATTCAGACCATCGTTACTCTGTTCTTTTCTGAATAGTTCCGGTTTCATTGAGTAATGGATTTCGAAATCTGAAGATAAAAAGAAAGAAAACATTAGACTATTAAAAAATAATCCTGTTGTGTTTCGCTCATTCAAAATACGCCAAATGCAGGGAACCAAGAGCAATCCAGAGCTAGTTTAGAAAAATCGGATAGTCGTATGCACAAAAAGCAAGCAAAAATTTTCCTTCCTTGGTGACAATTTCTAACTTCTCTTGCAGTAAAGAGATTTGAAAAGTCTTCACAAGTTATGCTTCCTTAGCTCGGCAAGGTGAAGAGCTCAGTACTTTGTGAACTGCGAGGCGAACATGGGCTGCCATAAGTCCCCAGTGTGTGGTCCAATTTAAGGTAGTTGGGATCCAGAGGCAAAATCCCCAAAAAGTTCGAGGAATTAATTAAATAAGGAATACTAGCATGGAACTTTGAGCTGGCATCCAACTGACACCGAGAGCACCAGGGCTTTTTTAAAGAATTTTTAGTGGGGGGGGGGCACTTGACGAAAGGGACCATCTAAGCGGAGGGCCACCATTGATTGGTGCGTACTTCACGAAGAAATTTTTCAGAAAAATGCCTGTCCATTATTGGCATGCCCATGGGCCATACAATATGTTGTGTGATCGCTGGCCTGGGGAAGGGTCTAAGGGGAGGGGTCTCCCCCTCCCCTAAGGAAATTTTTGAAAAATCGGGTGTCCTTACATGCAGTCTGGTGCCATATATGCTACCTTTTGGAGTTAACTTGTAGTTAAGAAATTTGACGTATTTTTAGGAACTAAAAAAAAAAAATCGGCATCAACTTTGGAAATTTTTGAAAAATTAGGTGTCCTTGCATGCAATCTGGTGCCACATATGCTTATTTTCTTCACTGAGTGAAGTAGTTTAGTACTTTCCCCTACCCTGTCAGCATAAAATTGGGCAATGTTTACACGTTTGAAATCAAAATTTAACGAAAAAGGGACTATACCTGGGAGGGGGCAAATGAGCTGATTGGGGGCTGTGTATGGGGCTGGGGAGCCATAGCCCCCAGTATGTATGTTAAAAAAGGCCCTGGAGAGCACACCAAAGTCTTCGCAGTTCACTATTCAATTTACAATTATCGTACTTTTACTTCAAAGGAAATTTCCATGAAGAGCTTGCAAAAGGATGAAATGTACAGTCACCAGGAACAGTAAAGTAAATCTTTGAATAAATGTGTGACACGAGTCAATTAAGCTTCAACCTTACATTGTCATCACGTTACGAATGGTACTCAAGGTTTTAGAGTACTATACCAGAAACCCCATGCCTGGCCTCTTTGAGTACATTTCACCTAGTTTTGGCTAAAATATTTCACTGGTTTTTTGTGCTTATAATGTTCATAACTGATACAATGTGATTGTGAAGATTGCACGTAAAGCGCGTCGAAATTTTGCAAGAAAATTATTGACCAATGGAAAAACCTGCGATCAGGCTCAGTAAGGGGTGTAGCCAAAATTTTCCGGATCGGGGACGAAGCTCCTCGACAGTGGGCCAGCAAGCCGAATCCCTGATAAGACGGGTTGACCGAAACGATGGCGAACGATAATTTCTGGGCGTGCGAAGACACACAGAAAAATTCAGGCTTCCAGTGGAAAAATGAAATTTTGTGGCTTTTACTAAGGAAGATTGGATAATTTTGGGTTCGTTTTGAATAATCTGCCCCCTTTTAAGAGCAAAACCAAGAAACTCGTCTGGCGAATGGTCGTCGTCGGGGTTTATATACTCTATAGTACTCATTAGGCTCCCCGAGGAAACTGAAACATTTTCCCGACGGGTGGAGGCCTTTTTCCTGTGTCCTGGGGATGTCCCTTTCTCTACGCCCCCTTTTGACACCAACTCTGGACTCAGCACTGAGACCCTTAAAGTGTACCTTAAGTCTAAAATTTCAAAAATATATGTAACAAAGCTTGAAAAATGAATCCAAATGGTCTAACTCCCATCTTTACAGGACATTTCTCAGCTGAAATATAAGATTTTGAAGCTTATTTACTCAATCATAATGGTAGATGGAAAAATAGTTGTAATACCATTATTTTACTACTTAAGTTATAGCCCATGTGCTTCTTTATTTATTTCGAAAGTCACTGCACCTTGTGCCAAAATGTGATCACTGTCTCACTGTTATGGGATGACCTACGGTATAAGCCCTCTTCATACAGCATGCTATGCAAGGGAACAGTAAATGTTTCAAGGTCAACAAGGGCGTAGGAAGCGGGGGGGGGGCTGGGGGCGCCAAACCCCAGCGAAATTTGTGGAGCGGAATTATGCTTCAGCCCCCACTTTCCAAGCAGTTATTTAGGCCTACCTTAAAATTTGTCCAAAACGATGCACCAGATTGCATCTAGGGACCCTCAAATATCCAAATTACTGCCCAATCGACTATTTTAAATAAAGTGAATAAATTTCATCATTTTATATCTCAGCAAAGGAGTAAGCTATAAAAGTGGAAGATAGGTAAACGGAATTCATTTTCAAACCTCTAAAATATATATTCTTCTCATTCTAGACTTCTTATACTAGACTTTGGGTTCACTTAAATTTTTTACGAAATACGTTTGCCACGATTGTGTAGAATATTCCAAAAAGGTAGGAAAAAGAGGATAGAACTTCGCATCGCCGCAAATTTCGCGATTCTCTACAATCACGCCTTCACCGAAAAACAATAATTGTTGAACATTTAACGTTGACTGAAGCCAACATGCTTGAAACGGTGCGTGATAAAGCAAAACAGAACTGAAGATGAAATCGCGCTTGCATGGCGAAATTTTTTGTGCTCATAGAAAGGTTGTTACAGAAAACGAAATACTTGATACGCTCATCATTAAACGCTTTTGGGATCATTTTATGTTTTGTCAATAATCGCCAGAGGCATGTCGGGCCACTGTTTGGAGTATAATTTTATTTTCGGTCTATTTTCCAAATATGGGGGTAAATTTGTTCGCACGGGAGGCATAAGCGTACGGGACTCTTCAAATTGGAGGGGGGGGGGAGGGGCAGAAAATTTTTGCCCGAATCTCCCAAAAGTTGCCCAAAGTCAAGGGCGTGGATCCATCTCCAAAGACGGGGGGGGGGGAGATTTTCACCATATGCGAATCGCCGTCCTGCGGGAGGGGTCTAAGGGGGGGGGTCTAAGGGGAGGGGTCTAAGGGGGGGGGGC
>WURT03172277.1:0-10448 GCA_009936505.3 Holothuria glaberrima | reverse complement strand
CGTCAGTGCATAACATGTAATACAAACGCTGTGAAAATTAAAATTATAATGTGACAAATGCTTGATTGAAAAAAAAATGAAAACTTCCTGATGTTTCTATTACAGAGGATTTCTCTACCTTTTTGATCAGTTTTTAGATTTTAGATTCAGTGTAACTGATCGTCATTACTAATCTACTATGTTCAAGTAGGCTATACATCAGGTTATATCAAATAAATATCCTGTTAGAGCTTATTTTAGATCGAGTTAATCAACTACTGCTTCTACCAACTGGACTTTGAACTACTGCATTTTGCTATCATATCATGACCTTTACATTCGGTTAGTCACCTTGACGGTGAAGTATTTAATACTTTATCGACGCAAATGACATTAGCAGCATTTATGCAGCGCTTGAGATATTGATGATAATGGTTCACACTCTAAAAAGAGAAGAGCAGTCTAATTCAATCAAAAAAGAGTGTGCTGAGAGACCCTCCTAGTAAGGGTAGATTTCACCCGTAGTGGAGCGAAAATTCATTCCAAATAGAGCTGTATTGCGTTCCATGGGTGAGTATCACTCTATTTCGAGTGAATGTTCACTTCACTCCGGGTGAAAGTAGTCCCTCGGCACACTCTTTATGGAGTGAATTTCGCTCTTTTGAGTGCAATTCACATTATGGGCTTGAATACTAGAGCCCTCCTTCTAACGATTGTCTAAGAAACCTAGTTTGATCCATTGAGGGTACTATATTCCGAGTGGTGTAAGATTTGAGATGCTTTAAAAAGCTCAAAGGGTAACTTTTCATTATTTTAAACAGCATGAGCATTTGGAATTAGGTAGACATTAGTTACAGTTAATGATATCACTGTTTAACAACGTATCCCAAACTTAGAGTTTATTGCAAAGTAAAAAAGAAAGCAAGAAAAGAAAGAGAAGTGCAAATCAGTCATGTTGACTTTCACCAAAACCACAGTCCCTCGGACAGTTCTGTCTTCTACTTAAAACGAATCTACCTAACTTTTTAAAAGTTCATACCCCTCATCCCGGGCGTAATGGTCTAATCCCTAAAGTCACACTTTGTCATCTAACCAGATGATGTTGATCTACATTACTTTAATACTCTTTTCAACTTTTCAGTGTGCTTGTTTAACATCAGGCTTATAAATATGGCATTACATTTTTATGAATAAGGCCTTAACTGGATTTTTTTCCGAGACAGACATGGGCTTTAAGCAATACTCGTTGTATATACAAAATAATTATGCATATCGTAATGAAATAAAGAACTATCGATGTGTATTAGGTGTACTTTATTATATATAGCATGTGGTAATATTAAAACTATGGTTTTCAATCGATAAGTCTTGATCTTAGAAAAGAAGAAAGGAAGAATGATATCTTGCGACCACTTGTAACCACTTATCTATTTGTCTGTGCAGTCAGACGCGTATTACAAACATTGCTCCCTTGCGTTTGGCCCAGTTGTTGATGGCGAAACTACAATTTTGCCAAGTCAGGGATAAATAACAATTACTGCAGGCACCATGACTTCTTTCCGTTTGTGAAAGTTACACCTTTATCTTTTGAAAAACGGCTGAAATGACAAAAGACCCCCTAAGTTGAACGCACCCTGTACATATGGAAATATACAATTCAACTGACTTTTTCCTAACAGAGGAAGCGCCCTCCTTTTTGACTGTGCTGCTAAAACACACCGAGTTAGCGTTTTCTCTAGAATTCAATTTCTATGGTCGTGATTGTTTCAGAAGAGCTATACAAGTAAATGAAAACTAACACCTTGCTAAAAATTGTTTACAATTTAACTCCTCGTACATCTTCCTATAGAAGTGTAAGCTTCAGAACTGTCATAAAATAAAGAGTCAGTTGGATAGATGTAATTTTGAAAAAAAAAATGGAGAGTGCAATATTTGGCACAAATGGTGACATGCTTGTCAAAAATTTCTTCTTGCCCTAAAACCCACAATGAAATGTTGTCAAGATGTTCATTTTCCGGATATTCTTTTTAACCTGGTTGAGTGGTATGATATGTACTAAATATTATTCACTACAAAGTCTCAGAAATAAAATTTAGGTCAAGATTATTCTCCCCTCTAAGTGGAGTGGTTAAATGCTGATGCCCGTGCATCTCGTATTAATTTCTCTATTCAATTTTGTCGTATTTATTACTATCTCTCAGCATAATAGCATCTGCTTTCTAGCACTCAAAACTTAAAATAATTTACCTGAAAAACTCCGTAGCTCCAGTAGTAAACGTACTGTCAAAATTCTCTTAAATGTCACATAATCCAAATTTAAATGCTTACTAAGACATAATTATTATTTCAATTAAAGTGTCATTGTTTTGTTTAGTGATTATTCTATACTTTTTCCTTAATGATCTAAGCTTTTCTTATAAGTTGTTGTGCACTTTTTTGTTAAAGAAAACCCAATTCCAACAACAGCTATTGCTTTTCTGAATTGTCAACAGTCCTTTAAGTTTTAAGGAAAATGTGCACCATGTTTAGTGATTAAAAGGACTGAAATAAATGTAAGTAAACTGAAATTAAATTGAATTGCAATTTTTCAAACTAAATGTTGGGTCAAGTCTCAGACTGGCCCATTTACCGGCTTCCGTGCCCTCTAAGTTAGATTGCAAAACAGTGAATTAAACCATCTATACACAAAGAATAATAATCGTCGAACAATCTTTGCAGTACCTTTGAACATTCCCCCCCCATTTCCTCACACCGGTTAATGGTGGGGCCGATAGTAAATCATGTACGTGTTATGATATGTCACTTGAGCTCCCTCTGTCGTTTACATAAAACTTAATCGAGTGAACGTACTTCATATAACGGAGGGTTGCACGAGAATGAAACTTACATGAATTATATCTCCCACCTGCAAAACACTAAATTTTCATGCTTTCTTTGAAAAATTCAAGCCATCTTTTCACTAAAAATATCCAAAGAAATTATTCGAGTCACTGTGACTAGACAATTGCACGCATGCATAAAACGAAGCCTTGAGTCTAGGGCCCAGCGTAGCCCCCTTCTCCTAACCGTAGTGAAAAAGGTATACTTTTCAAAGTCAACGTTGTTTTCCGGGCAAAATTTTTTGTGATGTCTGCCAGTAAGAGAAAACTTTTGACCTCAGCCGGGCGTCCCTAATCGACTGAGGCGTGCTCTGAGCTAAAAATATTGCACGATTGTGCAATATCGTCAACTCGGCGTACACTCAAGTCGATTATTTATTGAAATTGTGTTCTCTTTTGTAGTATGGCGTCCCTCAGACTATGGTACTCGTGTGAACAGTCCTGCTCCTGGTTCACTATTACTCTTGGGGAATAATTGAATGGGTCTTCTGGTTCTAGAAGAACTTGGAAACAGAGTTTGGATGTGCATGTGGCATCGGCTTCCCCGAAACTGTTTGGCTAGATGTCCGAAACTAAAACGGCAAGCAAAATTGTGGCTGGAGAAGACCGGTAAACTGTCAATAGATACCTAGATGACAATGACTCCAAATTCCTGACCACTTCTGTCAACATTATCCTCTCATCGTTGTGTCCAAATTTCATAAAAGTTTATTCACCTAGGAAGCGTTCATTGATAAGTTCAGTAGCAGAGATTGGCGTGAAAAAGGAGGCAGATAAAGTTTCCTTAACGCGAAATTTAATGTGTAAACAAATTGAAAAATAATGGGAACATTTTTCAAAAAATGGCGGTGGGGTCGATAAAGGATACATCCCCCTATCCTTCCCGGGGATTCCGCCTATCCGGTAGTCCTTGTTCCTTGTTGAAGCTTCCTCGTAACTGTTTTACAATATATAGCCTAATCCTTAAACTGTTCATTTTATTACATAATAAATTTAGGCAACTAACGATACTTAGTAAGACTTTCCATACAAAGCGCAACATATACGGCCTTTATAAACACTTAATTTGTAATACAACATATTGCACTAAATTGAATTGAGAACTTAACTGATCTGATCTGCCGCTTTAGGGTTATACTTAACTCCTATAGGAACATCTAGTTTTAAATTAAGGACGATTTTCGTGAAGAAATGAAACTAGGCAACCGTTAACCTGGAAACTTCAAAGACATAGATCAAAAGTGACCGCCTGAGACAGAGGGTATTGAAAACAAAAATTTTTCAAGAATCTGCGATTATTTGCTACATTAAAGACTTGCAATTTGGATTACAATATTATATCCACTTTGTAAACTTCACAGTAGGCTAGTTACTACACATGGTTTGAGAATCATAATTTTGTTCACGTAAATTCCACTTGAATTTCTCGGCTGGAATTGAAAGGTGTTCATTTAACTTGATACATGCAGATTAAGCGGAGGGTATCGAAGGGGTGGAACGCATTCCCCGTGTTGAAGAAAAATGTTTAAGTACTTGCTACACTCTTCCATAAGTCACTACATTCTCCCTTTGTCAAAACAGAAGTGACAACTCTGGGTTAAAAACATTCTACTTACGCAGATGTATTGAAGTTGTTTGTTCTATAGAATGTTTTGACGATTTCGAGAGTATATATTGATCAACGATGAATAATTAATGTTCATTGAATCCCATGTTTGTGTACTTGCATTTTGTCGAACTACCTGGTATGAGGCTTTTGGAACAAAAAAATATAATGATATAGAAAGGTCTTACATCTGCCATAGACAGCTGATTGAATGTGTAACCTTTGGTGCAATGATTCATTATAAATGCCGATTGAACATCTACCACCACCCAGTGTTGTTATTGAATCACTTGATCTAAAGTCCCCAGTCACGTCGAGTCACGGGAAGGCCAGTCAATTAGCCAGACAAGGTACTGAAGGTTGGCAAGACAGGCTTCTAGGAGGCGAATTAAATGTTAGGAGCGAGATGTACTGAAAGACATTAAGCTTTGTAAGTTTAATTTTCTCCCTGGTCCCTTGGCTTTAGCTACAGGCTTAATCAAGACTAGAGTCATTGCGAGTCACAGGGCATCAAGACTCGAGCTAAGTTGAGTCTTCAATATCTGAGTTCGAGTCGAGGACCTCGAGTCTCCATTTAAGTTGGAGTCACCCGAAATACCCGTGAGTCAAGATCGAATCACTTGGATTGAGTCACACGATTATTTAAGTCGAGTCACTATAAGTCTGTTATTGCGTAAATTGAAATAGTTCAATTCCCTAATCAGGTGTTAAAGTTACTTTTAATAAACTTAAGTTAAATATCAATAACTTTAGTTTAGAGGAAATTATATAAATCCAGTCAGGGGGTATTTGACGAGACCCAACATGAGTCCATTGAGTCACTGTAGGTAAAGGGTAGGAGTAGAGTCTCTCAGTCTGGAGACTTTCGCTACCACGAGTTTTTGGAGCTTTAGTAATAAGAATCTTGAGTCCAGTCTTTTGCACAGAGTAACTCGAGTCAGACTCAAGTACTTTGAGTTAGGAACGTGATCCAGACTCGAATCTTTAAAACTGAGACTCGATTCTGACTCGAGTAGATCGAGCCTTTGAACTGGAGTCATCATGAGCACAAATCTTTGTTCGAGTTTTTTTTTATGGGGAGGGGGAGACCTCCAAATGACCGGATTGTAGGAGTTCAAAGCGCCCCTCCTTCGGCGTTGGTGGTCGTCAGGGCCCTTAGTGGGGTCCAAAGGAATCTCCCCAGTGGGGACAGGTCCCGGAAGCTGTGAGGTTTACAAATTATGGACACTAGAGTATTTACGAATCTAACAATTGACATGAATGCGCATTAAATAGACCATAAAATCGCAGTTCATGATTATTTTAAAAAGGTATAATTCGGACTAACGACCAGTCGATCTGTTCATGCTGCAGATGGACGATTGCACAGGGTCAATTGGGTTTCGAGAGAACTTTACTAACTTTTTCTACGGGCCGGAATTTGAAATGCCTGGTTTTCCTTCATTGCATAAGATATACAGTAGTTCTTTACAGATAGCAATGGATATGCACCTAATAATCGCAGCTTGCACTTTTTGTTTTCTTTTCCATCACAACTTAATTTAGCCAATCGATTCCTTTATGATGCAGTGGGTTTAAGGGTTGGGAGGATAAAAGTTACATGGAATTTTGCAATAGTCCTAAGCACCGCTTTCCTACTTGACATGATCAATGGACCTAGATTATCGTATATGGTGGACAGGTAAGAGCACCCCGAAAACTGCATAATAAAGACATTTTAGTGACATTTTACCTCATTTTACACAGGATATAAGCATATGAAGAACGCAATGAATATATGCACTTAACAGACCTAAAGTGGCAATTTTTACCCTTCTTAGGCCTTAAGGCCAGTCGATTTCTTCATTATGCAGTGAATGTCGAGAATGGGAGGATAAAGCATACATATAGCTTCACAATAATTCTAGTTACCGCACAGCACTTTTTATATACTTAAAGTAATTATGGGGCGATGCGTATATTATTCATGCGGGAGAAGATTAGCAAAGAAAAAAAATCAAGACACTTTAGAAACGTTTCACTTCATTATATACTGCAAATGTAATCTACTGTTAAAAATCCCCTAAATACAATTATTTCATAATTACCATTTTATTTTTGGAAAAGAGGGTGGGAGTGAATTTTAATAGCAAGTACTCATTTTCAAGTAAAAGTTCAGTCTATATTGATTAGCTGTATGGTATATTTTGCAAGCATCATGAGAATGCATCTATCAGTTTAATGTCATTAGTTTTCTCTTGAAGTCAATGACCACCCTTCCTTTTCTTAACTGCCTTCAAAACGCTTTCTCGGAGACGTTGAAATCTGGGATCATTCATCTGAAGCCCCATTGGTGCATCATAGCGACTAACGAATCCATAGCCCAGCTTGTAGTTTGGATCAGCATATCCAACTTGTCCACCATAACCGGGGGCTCCAAATATATTCCCTGCCTGAAAAACAGATAAGAGAAAAGTTGTGATGAGTATAATTATACAGGTGTACGAGTTGGGAGGGGAAGTATGAGGAGGTAGGGGATGGACCACCTCCCTTTTTTTCGGCCAGAATATTGGCTAATTTCTCCATTCATTCAAAAGACTAAAATTTGTGACAAATCGGTAATTCGATTAAAATAATACATTGAGAATAAATCTTTTTCGTTTAAAAACTTTCAATCCAGATTTAGAGCTGTCCCTCTTCCCACTCTTTTAGATTGGTTTTCACACTACTTAGGGATTTAAAGGAGAGAGCAGTCCCCCAAGTAGCCCCCCCCCCCAAGTGTATTTGCAAAAGTCTGCTAAATATTACAGATCTCTGCGTATTTCGATCATAAGTATCTTGCATTATGTCTCTTTACAAAACAGTGAATACTGAAGGTAAACCAATGAGTTATTCGGCGTAAGTTAAGCAAATAAGTAAAAAATATTGTCACATAATTGAATGAAGCCATACCTGAATAAGGATGATAAGGCGCACTAATTCAACATGGGGAGACTGCATTTATCTTTGAGGGCACACATACTTATTTAAAAATTTCGGGCTTTAGTGCTCACTTGAATTGAAAGAATTTACATGGTGAGGAGTTTAACTACATGGTTTCATTGATTAGGGAATAGAAGATTCTTTGTCTTTAGTTCACTCATGAGATCGATTTGTGGTGAATTACTCGTATCAATGGGGAAAACGTCTGCTGTAATAATATAATTAGATCATTTCAGTGAGTTTACAATCTCAAGCCATTATTTCTGAAACCAATAAAAGGAAATAGTTCCTGATGAAGCAAGGGCATAGCCAGGATTTCATCTTGAGGGGAGTGATCGTCGTCCTGGCGGAAGGGTCTAAGGGGTGGGGTGTCCCTCCCCTTTGGAAAATTTTGGCTTAGAGAGGGTGGGCTGGATACAAAATGGTGCTACATTTGATGCTAGATTTGAATGGAATATATTTGCAGGAGCTCCTATTTTTTAAGTAATTATTTTAATTTTTCATCTGAAATCTTTCTGAGAAATATTTTTCTATATTCCCAACCTACGCCCCCCGAGGCGCGTTATGCTCGCAGCGTCTTTAATTTGTCGAAAGGGCTCAAATTTATATATGAACCAGAAATGTTATGCGTAAGGGAGCGCTTTGCGCTATACGCTTGGGGTCAAGGGGCCTGCGTTGAGTCCCCCTGTGGGGTGGAGTCGCGGAGTAGCTCGAAGCTTTGCGATTTGACCTAACCACACCCCTTGAAGAATCCATACCCTGTTTGCCTTCCTTTGCTTTACCTCCCTCTCCCCACCCCTTCATGGTCTCCAGTGGCGCTATCACTTCCCCCTCTCTCTTCCCTCTTCTTCCTCCCTTTTTCTCTTTTTTCTTCTTCCTCTTTTCCCCCTCATCTACCCCTGGCTTCGTCGTTATGCTGAATAATAGAACAATAAGGCTGACTCCTGAAGAGGGCAAAGGATGACAGCAATACATGGTATCATTTTGTGGATATGTCTCAAAGCTCTTTTTTTGGATAAAACCAGGCCCACATAGCCCCCGGGTGGGTTATGTGTGTCTGTGTGTGTGTGGGGGGGGGCATACACGCAAACGAGCCGTTGACCTGGATCAAGGGCCTTTGTGGCCTTGAAGGGCATAGGCGGTTGCCCCAAACATATTTTGAAACAACAACTAAATCTAATAAGGAACCTCTTATTTCCCTCAAAGTATCTTCATGATAATTATTTCATAACATAAATATTGCATACTTATAGTAAACCAAGGAGTTACTCTCAGTAAATTTCACCATCTTGTGAGAAACAAATTGTCACATGATTCTCAGGAGCAATTCATGATAGGATTCCAGGGTACACTAATCCAAATTGGGGTGACTGCATTTCGATTTAATCGTTAGACAATTGTTTTTTGCAAATGGGAAGGGGGATTGACGACAGCCTGTACATGCCATAGCGTTATGTGAGGAAGTTCACGAGCCTTTTGACACCACTTTTCTACAGATGGGTGTAAAGACTAAACAGGAAGCTGTGACCTTTGACAGGGCTGAAAGGTTCGAGGCCGGTCTCAGACTTGATTCCGTACTCGAGTCCGTCTTTGGTCGATTTCAGCCGAGTCCAACAAAAGGAAATTTTCATAAAGTTTAATGTTACTTAGGGCTATATTCTCATCGGTGTACACATGAATTTCCACACACAGATACCTACACGAACAGGGAGAACCGGAAAATGAAACTGACTCCTAAAAATGCCCCTTTTAATTTAGCTCAATTGCAAAACAGTGCAAAGAGTATTTGAGCGAAATGCTACACTGTCAACTGGCCGGACTCAGAATAAGCCGGGAATAGGGGACCTTGAATCAGGACTGGCTAGGAATCTGAAAATCCTGGACTTGGATTGGGCCGAAATTGGCTAGATGAACTCGGATACAGCTCTCATCTTTGTTTTCCAGTGAAACAATTGAAAATGGAACATGGTTGTGATTTTATTCCAGAACTAGACAAAATTTATCACAAGTGCCACATTTTAGGACTGGAAGGATTAATGAAGTAATAATTACGTTTATTGGAATAGATGTATCACTGTTTAAAATGAGGTGATGCCCTAAAATCCAAGTATGGGTTTGGTAAATAGATTCGGCTGATTTGAGAGAAACTGAGAGAAATTAAAGAAAATAGGCTTTTACAGTTCGGGTGGGGTAAATAAAATTGGGAATTCTGCTCACATCACTGAATAATGATATAAACTCCTACTTACATTTTCTCCTTGGGGTATGATATCCATGGCATATTTCCATCTCATAAGATGCCCATACAGTAAAAAGTCTGGTGCAGGGGGTATATCGTCATTTACATACTCATCAATAATTGTTTTAGAAAGCAGAGTTTTGTCCTTATGTTTGCCGCCATTTGCTAAGATGCCGAACATCTTTGCTACTCCTCTAGCAGTGGCCATGCCAGTCACTGATGCGATTTCAATTTGCAGAATATCTGGATCAATAAACCGATTGTACTGTAAAAATAATTTTGAAGTGATAACGTAAGCCATTGAAAAATTAAAAAAAATTCAGTGGTTGATTTTCAAACCCAGTGCTGGAATGTAACAACATAATTAAGCTTGTGACTGCTAAATGGTCGCGAAAATTTGCTCAAAAGGTAGACTCTATTAATTTATCATAGAATTCATAGAATAAGAGAGGTTGAAGGAGAGTAAGAAATGTAAACAGATAAATATATTCCATGACAGCTTTATATGAATTCTACAAAGCACATGAACAGCATTTGCATAAAACTTTAGTCTTAGATAACCAATTGGCATAATGCACCGTGTGTGGTATAGTACCATCATTTCAGCATCCAGTTGGCTAATACGCCCAACTACATGTCCTTCCCAAATATTGTCCAATATGAGTCTCTATGTTAACCTACCTGTGTGATTTCACCGAAATTTTCAGTATATTCTTTTAATATTCTTGACCCAAATATCTTGGCTATCATAGAATTTCTAGCAAATGGGAAATTCCACACTGCA
>WURT03172266.1:0-10448 GCA_009936505.3 Holothuria glaberrima | reverse complement strand
TGTGTTTTCATTAAAAATTATGTTGGAATTAAAGGCATTATCCGTTTTTCTTGTCATATTTCTTGTATTATTTCAACGGATCTATTAACTATGGCTATATATATATATACATATATATATATATGTATATATATAGGAACGTCTTATTGGAAGATACAATATACAGCTATTGTTTCAACAGCTATGGGACTATTGCGGCTGTGGGTCCTCTCCCTTCAGCAAATTTACCACATTGATTATCTTTTGGTCAGATTTTATGTTTGACGGAAGACTATAAAATTGAATGTGGTTTTTGTTGCCATTTTAACGCGCATTTTAAAAATATGCCTCCCTCTCATAGGCTAATTTCTGTTTAGTTTGAATCCCGGTGCCTTATTATTACCAACTGGAAATTTGCTACCCTCAGTCCTCACCAAGGAGCCAAGCACGGCACCAGGTATCATTATGTGATACCTCCAACAGGAGTATAAATACTTGCAAGAACTTTTCATGGATACTTTTTGCTGACGAAATGTATCTGTCATCTTTATAATGTTAAGACACACAAAATCCAATGAATCACATTAAAGGGATTCTTTTTCCAAATTTTAAGATGTGTCCGCAGCCGTAAATTCACCGTCGATGTTCTAATGCGAAGGCTTCCCTCAGTGGCCCTTGAAAGGTAGTTGTCTCAACAAAATTTATTCCTATTGGGCAGCATGAGTGGATTTATATTTAAAGAACAATGCAAACCTCAACATGTTCCATCGTCCCCACCCAACCCCCTCCCTTACCACCACCAATCATTAAATAGTTACTCGAGTAAGACCAACAAAAAGGTCAAATTGTGATTTTTTTTTTTGCGCACTGTTTAGTGGGCACCCAATGCCAACGCCCCTCCCCTTCCTTGCCACTCAGAAATGTCTGGCGACGCCGCTGCTTGGAATCAAGGAAATCTCATGTAAGTGTTACATTTTCTTGCAAATTTTTTTTTTGGGGAAACCTTCTAAACGTACCATTAAGTTCTTTCATCTTTAGAGCGATCGCTCTCACGGTCAGTGGCCAAAGGGAGTTGTAGCGGCGTAACAGAACCCCTATGAGTTGGTCGAAAAAGAAACAAATTGTACCCTTTAAAAGTAAAGGGAAACACGGTAGAGGAGAAAAACACGGGGAAGGGGAATTTCAAAAGGAAACGTGTGCTGCGTTCAATGAAGTAAAACATTTCTGAAATGACTTAAAATCGGCGTCATTTGCGTCCACGCATCGTGAGTATTGGCCTCAATATTCGTTTCCGTAGGACATCTTGAGCCTAGTTATTGTTCTCAAGCCTTACTCCTACATATCCATCATCTGAACCAACAAATCACCTGCATTACCAACAAGACACATGTCTAGACTAGTTGCGGTGCCATGACTTTAGCTAGCCACGGTGGGGTATAGCTAAGTTAATTTTTGACGACTTTATTAATGTGATTAGATTATTTTTCATGTTGATCCAATTAGGTAGGGTTTGGCGATTTGAAAAAAAATCCATATCCATATATCGCGATAATATAGCGAAACTTTTTGCCATATATCGCCAAAATGGATTAACCTGTTGTAGACAAGGCTAAATGTGCCTGAAATGTGCCTTAAAATTTTTACACTTAATTTTCTAATTATGGACGAAATCGGTGAATGAATACTGAAATTATAAAGTGTTTCAGCTTCTACAATAAGGAGTATTTCATATCGTATATTGCGACAGGGACTCCTGGTGACGATATATGAATATATATCGTAACCCTTATCCAGGGTCCCCAACCAAGATCAACAAAAAAAAACGTGGGGGTTTTGGGTCCAGCTATGATGCTCGGCCCGGCTATGATGCATTATCTTATTATGTAGGGCTTACATACACTCTGTCATTGAGAGGGTCAGTAGTTTCATTTAAATATCAAATAATCAAAAAAAAAAAAAAATTTTAAATATCAAATGGAAAAGCAAGTTTAGGCCCGGGGTTGGCGAAAATACTCGCCATCTATTTCAGCCGATTTCGCGGCCTTTATTTTGGACAACCTACGTTGCCGAACATTTGTATCCACTAGAAGCCTGACTTGGACAAATTGATCCAAGATTTTGCAAGGCTCAAGTCTCGTAAAGTGTCTGGTTGTAAATATATGTACTGCACTATATCCATGTTATGACTGATCATGATTGCTCATTTTTACTGAGAGATGTGGTAGCAACCTGTTAATTTGCCTATGGTAGGGATGGTAGCAACCTGTTCATTTGTACTGAGAGAGGTTGTAGCAGCCTGTTTACTTGGACTGAAAATTGGGCAGACAAACAGGCTTACATAAGTACCGTAATGAAAATTCTTGAACATAAATTTACTTCAAAAATCACAAAATACTACACTATTTTGCATCTAAGCACCCTTAATTATTCAAAAAAGTCCACAGGGGAACCCCTCCTCTTAGACCCCTCCCCCAGGACGGCGATTACTGGGGTGCTGGGGGCTTCCACTTCTGAAGGTTGCCCACGGGCCTCCACACGTCTAAATACGGCCCTGAGTGAAACCAAGAAAATTTGCGAAATTGCTCACGGTATGGCCAAAAGCCAGATGAATTTTGTATCTCCATACGTACAGTGTACATTCAACTCTGGAGGGTTAAGAGCAAGTTTATCCGTTTTTCGAAAGATTTTGAGAACGTTTCTTAAATTTTGTGGTAGACCTATACCTCTGAATTTGAAAACTTTTAAATCCTTGTTCGTAAATTGAAGCTAAATGGTTGGCTACAGTCCAGATCGCTGAGCATCGTGCTCCCTTACTGAAATTTCTATGCATTGTACATATGTAAGACAGGAACGAACTTTGAACCAGGGAGGTGTTACTTTGACAAAGTGTCAAAGTAACACCTCCCTGTTTGAACTGAAACAATTTCATAAGACTGTAAGAGATGAAAGAGTATAGGCCTTGTTATCATTCTTTTATTTACTACCGACACACTTTAAAGACGACTGTGAGTGGTATGATGCAAAAGGTGGAGTGATCGAGGACAGAGCAAGTAGAACTCTCCGAACCGCCGAACCTCAAGTAAGTTAAAACAATTTTAATACATCTTCACTCCTTTAGTCACAAAAGTAGGCAGCTTCACAACAGGTGTCGAGTACATAAATTTTTTACGCACATGCAACCTAACTCTAGGCGCAAAGTGTAATAAACGTCTGCGGATCGGGCAACCACAAAAGACGCTCTCTTACGATGCTTTCTAACCACAAGAAAATGCAGTCACCCCAATATTGATTACTGTAGTAGTCTACCAGGCGCGAATCCAGGATTCTGAGAAAGGGGGCGCACACAGGGGTGGCGCCAGGAAGCTCTACAGGGGGGCTGGGCCGCCTGATCCAGGATTTTCGAGGACCTTTTCCTCTTTTTTTGTTTTCCTTTTTTGCACTTCAGTTCTTACATACTTGCACTATCCGAATTTTCGAGGACGTTTTTTTTTTTTTTTTTTGCTTTTTCGCAAAATCGTTGATAAAGAATCCTTAATCATCGAGAAAAGGGGGCGTGCGCCGGGTGCGCCCCCTGTTTCCGCTCCTGTCTACCCTATTTTATGAATGGCTCTTGAGAATCATGTGACAATATTGTTCTCAATGAATTGTGAAATTACGAGTAGTAAGTCCTTAGTTTACCAATATTCAATATTTAAGTTAACAATTACACCCAAACGTTGGCTGTGTCCCCGTCCCCCATGAAATTTTGGGTATTCCAAATTATGCGCTGTACCTAAAACGATTTGGACACAAGGACCCACTATCAATTTATCAGTCAAGCATGAGGCTAAAACTGCACAAAGTGATTTTTATTCCAAAAGTTATGGTTTCATATTTATTTTTGAAAGCTATTGGACCGTTGCAGCCGTAAGTCCTCTCCATTCAATGCAGTTCCCATAGGCTATCGATTATCTTCTAGTCCAATTTAATTATCAAAAGCTATTAAATTGCGATTTTTGTTGCCATTTAAGCCCAATCCAATAACATAGGGAGGATATCATAAGTTTACCTAAATAGTTCCACCACACAGGCTAACCTCCGTTTGTTTTGGTAGCCTACCGGCGCCTTTAATTTTGCAAGAGAAAGTTTGTTCCCCTGAATACTGGCCGTGACGGGGCCAAGCACGACACCATGGACGATACAACGGTGACCATAACATCAACATACATTTTTCCAAGACCCCAACTGGTTCCTTAGAACCTTATGGGTCAGGTGGTAGCCTGGACGATGAGTGGAAGAATTTGGAAAATTTGGAGAATTTAGAATTTCAAATGGGATGAATTTGACCAGCGGGAGGCTGGGTGTCCGGATACGAGTGGGATAAGAGCAATTTCCTTCAAGTGAGCATACGGTATGGTGAGGGTGTGGTGTGTATGTGGTAGGTGTGTGTGAGTGTGTATGAAAATATGTGAACGTTTGTGTGTGGATATATGTGTGTGTGGTAGAGATAGAGAGAGGTGGTAGAGATAGAGAGAGGTCGAGGGGGAGAGGAGGGCAGAAGCAATGATCACACTTGGCAGATTAGCGGAGGGCCGGTAAGAGAATTAAAGGGCAGCTGATGCTGTTTGGCCGGAGTCGGAGTGTTAGGGGCTCTTTTAAGGGAAAAATAATCGAAAAATAGCGGAAAAAGCCGGAATCGGGTCGGAGAGGCGGGTTGTGGTCAGCAGTGGCGTAGCCAGTGGGGGCAGGGGGCAGAGTGCCCCCTGAAAAAATTGAGAAGGAAATTCGGGAAGAGGAAGGAGAAAAAAAGGGGAAAAGAAGGAGGAGGGAAAGAGGAAAATGAGAGAGAAGAAAAGAAAAAGTAGGAATAGAAAAGGGGAAGCAAAATAAATACACCTGAGGCAGCCACTCCTAGTACCGGGCATCTCACGAATACTCCCATTGGCGCCGGCACGGGGGCCTACGATCGATTTCTAAAAAAACAAAATTCTGAAAATTTTTAAAATGATCCCAAAAGGTGTTTAAGCTGTAGGGGTAGGGTGAGGTGTGTTTTCGACCAAGTGATAGATCTGCTGTAATTAATTTCTATCACAAATGGTTCTGAAACTATCAGAATTTTTTCAACAAATCCTTCATCAACGATAAAAAATTTTTGCGCGATCCAAACCTTACCTCAGGATTGCTTAAGTTTATTATCAATATTTTCCGATAGCAACTCTCGGAGAAGTACAGCAGCAAAAGTTGGAAGATGTTTAAAAATTTTTAAGTAAAATACCGGGTTTTTAATTGCCTTATAGATTTGTTGGGGAAATAAAAGTGTCTCGATGCAGAGCCTGAATGCAGGTTTTGTCAAGGGAAACTTACTTAATGAAAATTTTCTGCTCGCTTTGCGCACATTCGTCAAGGTTTGCACTCCACCTAATGATCATTATTAAAGAAATCATACATGGGTCTCTTCTAATCACAAACACTTTTCCGAAAAATAGAGGTACATCTCCAACCTCTGTAGGGGCCTTGCATCAATATGGGATCTTTCAATCTAATTTAGCATTATTCTGAAGGTTGAAAATACGTATTTCCGTTACACAGTTTCAGTTATTTTTAACTAGTGCTTTGAGCACAGCCATTATCGGTATAAATGGTGATTGTTAATACACTTAAAACGAAAGAGCATTAATTCTGAAACGTGCGTGTAATTCTTTCACCCCTGGGGCCTATTGCTATACGTATCACGGAGGTCTTATATCACCTCCCTGCTCCTATACTCCCTCCCTCCCATTCCCCATTCCTGGAATCTGTTCGTCTGGATTTTCGTTCAAGATTGGTTAAAATAAGATCGTTGTCAAGTGCTAGGCGTAATACTCTGTTCTGTCATAATATGTCATCTGGATGTCAGGTAATAAGAATCATGTCCAGATGTCAGTGCCCTATTTTATATAATTGATCTAGAGCTCCCCGGAGGCCATATAGGTATGGTGTCTGCCAGCCTTAGATACCCTTTTAAAATGCGCAATGAAGCAAAGGAAAATTTCTTTAAGTCCAAGAATGTTTTTTTGTGGACCCCACGCACGCATTTTTGCGTAAAAATTTCCCCCAAATAGAAGGCAGTCAAGTAGCCAAAGGGGGGGGGGCTTCAGGTTTGTTGACAACATACCCTTCTCTTAGACAACATACTCTCCTCTTCTACCTAACCAAAAATTAGAATTCACTACATTATCGACACTTCTCTTAGATGCAAAATGGTGCTATCTTTGGGACATTTTTGAGCTGCTCGTGTATGGCTGGGAAATGTCCATAATTTAGTGAATTCTAATTTTTGGTTAGGTGAAAGAAGAGCGTAAGTTTTCTTAGAGAAAAATACATTGCCAACAAACCTCCCGAAAACAAGCTTTTTTTGGCTTCTTTACTGTCTTATATTCGGACAAATTTTTTGGCAAAATACGTGCTGGGAATCAACAGAAACATTCTTGGAACTTTTTTTCTACGAAATTTTTCCTTTCCCTCATTGTGCATTGTAAAAGGGCATCTAAGGCTGGTAGATATACCTGGAAGCTCATATCATATAAAATGGGGAGGGGGGGGGGGCAAAGACAATGTTTATTACCTGTCATCCAAATCAGTGGCGTACCCAGGGTTCTCTCAAGGGGGTCATGCAGTTCGTGTGTGATCGCCGGCCTGGGGAGGAATCTAAGGGGAGGAGGTGTCCCCCTCCCCTTTGAAAATTCTTGAAATATTAGGTGTCCTTAGATGCAATCTGGTGCCACATATGCTACCTTTTGAAGTAAAATTTGTGTTACAAAGTTTACGTATTTTTAGGAACTAAAAATAAAATTGATCTCAGTGAGGGGGTCCATGGTGGGACACCCCTTTCCTTTGAAAATTTTTTAAAAATTGGGTGTCCTTACATGCAATCTGATGCCACATATGCTACCTTTTGAAGTAAAAGTTGTGTTAAAAATTACGTATTTTTAGGATGTAGAAAAAAATTGGCATCCGTGAGGGTGGGGGCATGGCCCAATTTCCCCCTTGCGAACGCCACTGATCCAAATGATGATATAGAGTATGACGCCAAGCAATTTACATCTAACGCATTTTTACTAATTTTGAACGGAAATTCAGACGAATGGCTTCCACCAGTGGGGAATGTGCGGGAGGTAGAGCCTCTGAAAATAGGTGCAGGAAGTCGATATTAGACCCCCTGATAGGCATAGCAAATGGAATGAAGGACTAAAAAGCGCATCTCAGAATGCTTTTTCGTTGTAAGTGTATCAGCAATCACCATCTATACCGGTAATGGCTGCGGGCGAAGCGCTCAGTATTTTTTTTTTTTTTTTTTTTGGAAAAATGTAAAACGGCAAACACGTACTTTCAACCTTCCACATTTAATTATGCTACAAATTAGACTGAAAGACTTCATATTGATGCGAGGCCCCTACAGAAGTTTGGAGATGTATCGCTGTTTTTCCGGAAAGTGTTGTAATAAGAATAGTTCCATGTATAATTACCTTAATAATGGTAATGAGATGAAGTGCCAACCGTGACGCATGCGCGCAAAGCGCGCCGAAATTTTTCACTAAATCAGATATTAAAGGACAGTTTTAATTCGATTTTACGTGAAGAAAATAATGTTTGGTATTATTCTCACTTGATCTAGTTAGAAAATACATACAAAGTTGACATAGGCTCAGTCGGAAAAATATACTAGACTGAGAAATCAGAAATTCCAACTGGTATTTCAGATTTCCGACTATCGTCGCTCTGACGAACTTTTGGGGGGGGGGTGAGACACCCCCACGCCCCCAGTCGCGAAGGCCCTGATTAAAATATTCATGGGCGTCACCAGACATTTTTAAAGGGTCTTATTTTGTGTGAAGAAGGAAGTTATTGCCTGCGCAGCGGCAATGATAGCTCGTAGTATAGCAAGCACTACTGCGTGGAGTCAAGGGGCGAAGCCCCGGAAGCTCCGTCTGAGAGGTTAGACATTTCAAATGCCTATAATGAGGTGAAATTATCGTCAATATTGCTAGTTTGAATAATGCCAAAAATATGATTTCTTATTCATATAAGAGCAAAACGTGAACCCATTTTAAGTCTTAAAATAACAATGGCATTAGAACGTTTTTCTTTTAAAGTTGGGAGCCTATCATGGGATCCATGGGCTTGGTAAATGGAACCAATTGGCAGGATCCAGAGGCAAAGGATTCCCTGGACAAAAACCCTTGGAATGTCGTGGAATATAATGGAATATTCAAGATTAAATGGAAAATGCAGTCACCCCAATCAGAGTTAGTTTGCCCCGTCACTCTAGATCATGAATGGCCTATTTTGATAATGTGACAATATGTTTGTTTGTGAACTGTGAAATTCAAGGAGAATTTCTCCTTGCTTTATGTATTGTTTGTAATAGTTATGTTCAAAACGTCTTCAGTGGTGTTTGTAATGCAATTAGAGTAGACTTGCAAGAGTTTCCTAATTTTTCAAAGAAAATTTTGGGGTGACTGCCTATTGCCTTTAAGGAGGTAAAAATAGCTAACCTCAGATAACAAATCATAGAAAAGTTTTAAGCAAACTGACCTCTGCAATGCAAACAAATTAAAAAAAAAAAGCCGTTCAAATTCGCAATGAATAGCGTCTCTTAACTGCCTAAGTTATCAGGCTCTATAGACAGAACAGTAAGTTTGTGCCCAATGTGATTTTACCAATTTTCTTCGTTTTTTGGTGTCAACTTTTCTCCCACATGACCTAGAAAATACTGTACATGTCATTTATTCCTTTATAATAGGTAATGGAAAGATAAAAATTGAAATCGCCGAGCAAAAAATGCAGGAAGAACAGAAGTTGTTTGAAATTTAGAACACTGATTAACCCATCACTCAGTTCTATACGTATGTAGAGATGGAAGGAAGTTAATTTTCGAATATCTGCACATCCCTTGCATAAAACTAAAGTGCCTTTCGACATGCCAGATTTTTGTGGGATAACTATACCTCTTCATAGTACTATCCGATCGAGTAAAAACGCCTTATCGCTGAAATATCGAACCTTCGAGTCGACGGTGGATATTAAACAATGACAAGCAGATGTCATGCATTCAGTGCGCGACGAGTCGAAATCTCGAGAGGGCATCCTATTTTACAGGTTTTGCTTTGTGTAGTAATGTTAAAACTCTCAGAATAGTCGACTGCTACACCAATATCATCATCCTTTTTCATTGAAAATTTTAAGTCACTTTTAAGTGTCAAGCATGCGCGAGTCCATTTTAATATTAATGTAGGTTATATCCTATACTGACATGAAGCAGTTTACCCAACAAAGTAAATAGAATTCAAGAGATGAACATCTTTCTGAGATAGTTTCTATGAAACGATTGTTCCATTGAAAAAAGACATCTTTTAAAGGTATTTTGTAAAGTAATTTGGGGACTCGATCTGTAATTGCATTGAAATTAATATCCAGCATATTCAAAGTAATTTATACGTTGCAATGACAGAAGAAACCTATTTCAATTTTTGGTATATCATGTAAACGTTTCTGTAAAAAAGAAGCTAAAAGGGGTCGTTCGCACCCTCGACCCCCCCCCTGGTGACGCCCATGATAGGGATCCAAAACTCGCAAAAATCACATACAAGGGCTTTTTTTCCAAATTTTCCCGGCGAGACCCCGGATCCGGCGCCATATACAGATGCACCTTTGATGCTCTAGTGTGACTGAGGATTCCCCTCCGTCAGTGGCATACCAGGCAGTTAATTGTTTCAACATTAATGCCTATTGGACAGTATGAGTATATTTATTATTCTACAGCCCAATGCAAACCTTAACATGAACCGTCATACCCACTCACAACCCCCTCCCCCAGTCATTAATAATCGTTAGTGCGTATTAAAGGGTACTTTCAGCAACACGATTGTCAACTGAATTGGTATTTTTATTTTGTGGTCGGAGTGCACATCCTCCGTATGCCAAGTGGAGAAGCCAAATGCTTCGTTCTAATGGCCATAATTTTGTAGACATACCCCACAGTCTCCTCGGGCTTTGCCCCATGGACCCCTCTTGGAGAACTGAATATCAAGGGCGTAGGAGGCGGGGGCTACCATCCTGCTAGCGAAATTTGTGGTCGGAAGTATGCTTCAGCCCCCCCCCCCCACTTTCCAAGGACGAAAATCCCTTATTTGTCTCTTCTGTATATGAAATGTCAAAGATTTGTAGTAATTTACCTTAAAGTTTGTCTAAAATATTGCACCAAATTGCATCTAAGCCTAAGGACCCTCAAATATCCAAAAATTTTCCAAGGGGGGGGGGACACCCCCTTCCCTTAGGCCTACACACCCTTTTCCAAGGGGGTGTATCCATCTCCAAAAGTGGGGGGACTTTTCACCATTTGTGAATCGCTGTCCTGTGGGAGGGGTCTAAGGGAAGTTTAAGTTTAAGTTTAACGTTTGAGGGTCAGGAAGCCATTTGGCTCATTGACGACCCTATACCAGAGTGAGCGT
>WURT03172233.1:0-10449 GCA_009936505.3 Holothuria glaberrima | reverse complement strand
GATTACTGCCAAGTGTAAGCTGTGCTTTCCGAGGGGCTTCGATATGTGCTTGCCTGCAAGTACAGGAATGTCTAGTTGCCATAGGAGTTAGCCGGTCCCCCATTTTTTCGTGCGTGAAATCCTGGATTCTCGGAAGTCGATGTTTTCACCATTGGTGGTCTAGTTTTATCATGGCATATAAAAAGAATTAATTAGCAATGCTCACTTCGTCACTTCCTGTCTAAAACCTAGGGGAAGGTGCTGACAGGCGCAGTGTCAGGGGGTACTGTAACCTTTCCAAACCAACCACTAACCTAGTTCTAAAGAAAATAGACGTTGAGATTGATGGCTTTAGATATTAGGCCAATCATGTTTGTCTGCCGATCGTGCCGACATTTGCTTTGCAATGGCAGGAAAACAACCACTTAGCTGTTTCTACCATTCACAAAGAGATACAATTACAATTGAATATGGCTTGTGTATGCAGATGACGAAAAACGCGCGCAATATGATTTTGATTGATTCCACGTGTCAGCCTACATTTTCCTTATATTTTTCATGAAATATGTGGATCCCCTTGTTGTGGAAGCCCATGGGCAAACTGCCCACGTTGCCCATTCCTAAATTCGGCCCTGCAATGGAATGTAAATATTATATGAAGACACATGAATTTATATTTTATGAGGCTACAGGAATTTATGAACGACGAAGATCTATGAATGCATATACCAGGCAAGTACGCAGGATTTTCCAAGAGGGGGTTCTAATAGGCTGTGTAACATGATGCCACGTCTTGTTTAAGCGACTATGTTGAGGGCACATTCGGAGGCAAACATATTTTGTACACTGCGTTTAACCACTACGCACTAGTTGACATTGCCCACTACACTGTGCATGCGGCAAGGAAAAGTTGAGACGCTGGCTGTGACTTCGACTGATTTACCATTTGGATATGAATATCTGTGCCTCGCTTGCATCCCCAAAGTGACGGCGTTTTGCCTTGGATTCGCTAAAAAACGTGGCGTTGATGAAATGGATCTTTAGGGTTTGAATCACCGTTGCCGTTGAATGATGCTAATATGTTTTAATCATAAGCATAGCCATACATGAGGTTGTAAACCCATGGAAATTTTGATTTATTTTCGAAGCATTCACAAAAGTTTTGGTATTGTCTGGTAGTTCTGATCATTGATAAAATCAGCACATATGATAAGAAAAAAACTTATCAACAGTCGGGGCAATTGACCCCTATCGGAAATGGCATGGCACCTTGGAACGACCCAAAATTTTGATTGTTTTCGAAGCATTTGCAAAAGTTTTGGTATTGTCTAGTAGTTATGATAATTGATAAAATCAGCAAATATGAAAAGAAAAAAACAACTTATCAACTGTCGGGAATGGCCCAACGACCCAACGTCCAAGTTAGCAATATCCGGGGGTCCGCCGGTGGCCATAAGGCCGATGGAGGGCCATGCGAGGTCCTCTGGCTGAACAAAAATTTACATGATGGGTCAACGTTTTGGTTTTATAACCAATCAGGGTCGCCGCCATCGGCGGACCGCCGGTGAACCACCGGTCATTTCTCTGGCGGACCGCTGAAGTGGTCGCGACAGCGGTCCTTCGTCTGGCCGACCAAATTTTTGCAATTAGGGACTTCTACCCTCACCATGTTTTAAGCTGTGGCTAGAACGCCATAGACTGCAGAATAACTTGTTTTAAAGTACATGCGTGTCATTGCAGTTTCTCGCTTATCATAAATTAGTTCCCGAGTGTAAGAGAAAAATGCTCAGAGAGATTGCTGGAAAGTGCGCTCGAAACACAAATTTTTCACTATAGCTCATGACGGGTATCATGCTTCGGTTGTCAAACATGGTCGGGAGAGACAATAAACTGAAATCAGGGCCTATGGGAATGGTCGCAATCACCCCTTTAACCACTCAGTGGTCTATACTATTTAACAAAGATAAAACCAAAGTGGCTATCCGTCGGAACTTTACATCAGACAGAACCAGCTCAGTCGTTACAAGAAAACGGGTGTGCAAAAGAAAGTTAAATGTACATACGGCCTATTGTTTTGAACATCAAAGGTAACAGAACGAATGTTATTGCATGCACCCGAAGCGCGCGAAAACTGGTGTTAGGATGATGACGTACGTGTAATCATACTTACGATGTTATCCTAATATTCATATGGAATGTGTTTAATTGAAAAAAGTCTCTGTTTCTGCATTGCAAGAGGAAGTCAGAGGTCACAAATGTTGACGACAACCCCAGTTCACAAAGAGGGTTCGATATTAAAAGGGAGTTGATTTCAAAAACAAACCCATTGACTCGCCACTCCAATCCACGTGCGGACTGGTCTGGATGTACGCACCTGCCTGGGATTTCCAAATCGGTAAAAAAAAGTTGGGCTACTAAAGAAAAAATACTGAAATGTTGAAAATTCACTCTTCAAATTATGATTTCAAGGCGCCAGAAACATAAGAACTTAAAAAAAGGGTTCCTTTCCCCCAAATTTTCCCTGGACTCCCACCGTGGACAGCGAATCTTATGTGAGTTTCTCTTCTTGACGAATGCACTCTGTTCCTTCTACAAGACACGCGCTTGAATACACCAGCAATATACACTTTTTATAGGAAAGCTTATGATTACCTTTAACCATTAACCTGTTAACTAGACTCAATGAACTTGCAAAGTAACTTTTAACTTAACTACATAAGCATTTGCGGCAAAACTTATTTTGAAGCAACAGCTAAATCTCACAAATATGCTCTTTGTTACACTTCAACAATCTTTCATATGCTAGAACATGAATATTGCATATTTATATAAACCAAGCAGTGACTTGGTACGTGAATTTCACAACTCTGTGAGAAAAATATCGATTCTTAAGTGTCATTCATGAAACAGATACCGGAGTACACTTAATTAATTTGGGGTTGTTGTATTTTCCCTTTAAATCAAATCTGAATATTCTTCTTGAAACCAAAATTTGTTTCTAAAGCACGAAATCTAAGAGTAAAAAGGTTTAGATGCAACTTTGAGGTCTAAAATGTGCCAACATTTCTACCGAACATTTTGCATTCGCAAATGCTACCTCAAGTGGCTCCTCAAGTGGCATACATATAGCGCTAGGGAGAACCTCGCAACGGTCATGTGGAGCACGGACAGCGATCCTGGGGGATGATGGGGATATATCCCCCTCATGAAATTGGATGAGGGGGATACTGCACACTATATCCCCCCATGAATCAACCAGGCAGATCCGGAAATCAGAACACTTTACCTTTTTCTTGACTTTTTACAATAGGCCTATTTATTTTTTAGGAAATACTTTTGACAGTTGTCATGGTATCACATGCATTGCAAAGTCTGGAAAGGGCCATTTCCAGTGATCTGGGGGTATTTTTTGTCAAACTTTTCTTTGCTCCGCGCCAACTGATGGTGGCGCTCCGCTTAGATATTGCCATTGGCTATACATCCAGAAATCAGAACACTTTACCTTTTACCTTTTTTTTTTACCTTTTTTTACCTTTATATTGTTCAGAAATTCTGAGCTCTGTACTAGGTACAGAGCGTAGAACTTCTGAACAAATAGAAGGCGCACTTACGACAGTCGCGAACGTATGTACTAGCTGGTACTAGGGTCTTGACCAAGACTACACCTCTAGTTGAAAACAGCTTCCGCCACGCCTAGTAGACCACGTTTTACGTTTATATTATACTGCTGTAAGCTACTAGTGTCATTTAGGCATACATTTAAAAAAAGTCCTAAGGGCTGAAGGGCGAATACAAATTATCCGCCAGGACGACCTGTCTCTCACTGCAGGCGAAATAATGTGCAAGGCATATCTCTCAATCATAATTATCATTCCAAAATATTATGAAGGCAGCTGCACATTAAAATAAAAGGCAATACTAGGCAGTCACCCCAAAATTTGCTTTGAAAAATCAGCAGACTTGCAAATCTCTTATTGCATTACAAGCATCACTGAAGATGTTTTGAGCATAACTAGAGAAATTCTGCTGGAATTTTAAAATTCACTAACAACAACTTGTCACATGATCAAAATAGGCCATTCGACGTGAACTAGAATAACGGGGAATACTAACTCTGATTGGGGTCACTGCATTTTCCCTTTAAAATGATCAATACATACCTGTTCCTTAGCTCACACATGATGCAATGTTCATTTTGATCTCTCTAACAACATAACTTGAAGGCTGATTTGAAGGCCAATTGTGCATATCGTAATTGAAATGTAAGACCACGTGGTCTTAGGAAGCACTTTCAGGTCAAATAACACGGCTTGGGTCATGTCTAGAAGTGCATCTCAAACGATACCGTAACCGTACTATCAACACGGCAATATGACAGCATACAATAATATGCTCACAGTCTGCTGTGTATCGTATTTCCCACGCGGTGTTCTACATTTAGATCTCTTTTGTGATTACGTCAAATCTTGAAAAGATTAAAAAAGGTGTCCAATTTATGCTCTGCCCCTGACGTTAGGGGGATGTGATGAGATCAAATGTAAGCACGTCCCATACATCATGGTTACTCTGACTACACTTGACCATGCAGTGTTGCAGTCGGTCTCCCTCAATGATACGCATGCTAACGCGCACAAGTGCGCGTTAGCATGCACATCAGTAGTCTCCCCTGTCTCTCGATCTCCAGCTCGTGGTACTGTGATCACTGATCTAATCGAACCAATGTTGTTAGCGCCGATGGCTGACTTTACCGTAAACGAAGTCGTTATTGGCAGGGACTCAGTATCAATAAGATGCCAGAAAATGTTTGGGGCACGAATATTATCGTCCAATCAGAGAGTTGAAAAATCCCGCGCCTTGTACGATGAACTGATCGTCAACTTGGTGAGATGTGACTATCTGACTATTACATGTCATAGCCCGCTGTTTGCTGAGATGGAGATAACGAGTTTGCGGATTCTTGGAGGCAATTCGGCTCTTATTTAGTATCAGTGACGCAAAGAGAAAGGGATAGGGTTATATACGTGGTAGGCATACGGATAGGGGTATGGTTATATTCATGGTACGCATACGGATGGGTTAAATACGTGGTACGTATACAGATAAGGGTAGGGTTGTACCTTAGGGTACGGTATACGTACAGTTAATTAGTTAGATGAGGTTTAACGGCCCAGTTTTACAACCAATTGGTTCAAGTCGAGCCGGCCACGGCCTTTTTTCCAGTTGTGGCTCACTGGCTTGGAGCATCACGCACAACGGCAGAAGGTTCCATTTTAAAGTCTTTGGTATGACTCGACCTGGGAAAAGAAGCCGGGCCTCCCGCGTGAGAGGCGGATGCTCTAACCACTAGACCAAGCACGCGGTCTGTATATACGTAGAGATATAATATACGTATAGACATGTTTATAGGTAATTAGTATATTCTTATATTATTTAAAATATTTCGTCCTCAGTTCGGCTCGCAGCGAAATCCGTTAGGGCAACGACTCGCAATACTGACATCTACAGTGCATCGCGTTCGCATTCTTGCAATATACTGCGTTCGAATCCCACTGACCACCCTTTCTTACTTCACCTGATTTCCTCAAGACTTGTTACGCTTCTTCATCTTGGCTCTCCTGGAACTTGTCACTGAAATTTTAATTTGGACTTAGTTTTAAGTAGTAATGGTCCGTAGCTTCCGGTCACTGATTCTAAATTAGTACCGATTTTTTTTTACCAAATTTCCTGCAGAAAAATATCAGATACATACAAGAGAAGAAATTCGAGAACTATTAAGTAGCTAACAGTTAAAAGTGAAACAAAGGCACATGTTACGATAGCCCACCGCAGGGGCATATCCAGGACTGTATTTATGGGGGGCATGCCCCGACACTATCTAAGCAGAAGGCCACCATGAGTTTTGACAAAAATACCTCCCAGATTGCAGGAAATGGCACTTTCTAGGTATTTTAAGTTGCATTTAAACACTCCAAATTTTGATATCTCATGTTTTGAAAATTTTACAAGTGAGAACATTTTATATACTATAAAATACATTTTTGAGATTAGAATATTTCTGATTTTAAATTGCTTAATGAGTTTTTTAGTATATGTTTCAAATGCGTGGGAAGCTGTTTTTCGGCTAGGGTGGGGTGGATGAAGTGGGGATGGGTGTTCCTCTCCCCCTTTGGAAAATTTTTAAATATTTTAGGGGCCTTAGACGGAATTTGGTGAAATATTTTGCAAATTTTAAAGATCTATTTTTGCTCTTTTCATTTTTGCGAAGAACGCTCCTGCTATGGGCTACATGTAGACGGACCAGATGACCAACTTCTTTCCATCTCCTTTCTTCAGTTCCATCAACTTAGAGAGAATGCACAAATTAACAAATGAATAGTTACGCATTTGTTTCATAAATAAAAGAGGTGAAACACTTGTAAGCTATACAACTATTAATTGTCAAATTGTTAAATAGAAATGTATAGTAACGTATCGTTGTCGTTGACAATGCTCAGAACATATGATAATGGACCCTCTCCCCCAAAAAACACATTTAACACAGGAAACAAGTATTTTTACAAAATAAAGTTGTTATTACACTTGAATGTGCAAGCAAGAAGACGCAGTCTAGCTTTGTGGTATTGTTGTAGTATAATACCGTAAAAAAAAACACACACACAATGGCGCCGACAGAGGTTGGTGATAACTAAGATGATGCACCAGAGAAACCCACAAAGTCGGTGTAAATTGTGCATATTGCCATCGGTGGCAGTTTGAAACCCGAGCAAATCCGTTTTTGTCACCTTGTGCATGTACCACCCTGGGGAGGTATAAGGGGAGGGTTCCCCTCCCCTTTGGGAACCCCTACCCTTTGAGAAATGTTTGGTCATTTACCATGGCTGAGATGCAAAATAATGCCATCTTTGACAAATTTCGGATTATGTATTGGAAAACTCACGATTTAGTAAATTCTTATTTTGGTTAACTGTAAAGGAAATTTGTGTTGTCTAAGTGGCGGGGTAACAACTATTCCCATTGAAAAATTCTTTTTTAGGTAAGGAGGCTTAGATGCCAAATGGTGTTATCTTTGGTACATCTTTCAGTTAACTACGTGCTTAGAAATTATCATTATTTAGTGACATTTTGGCTTTGGGTTTGCACTCGTTGTAGAAATAAAAAAGTGTAACGACAAATATATGCTAGAAATCTACCGTAATATATGCTACTCATGATATTAGCTTACTCTTAGATTCTCTATGGATGCAGGGTCGGTGAAGAGGTCGGAGATGTACTTTTTTCGATAAGGGCTTTGGTCAGAATAATGTATTGCCCCAGTAATAGTTATAAGATATGAAGTGTGACCCGTGACGAATGCGCGCAAAGCGGGCCGAAATTTTGCAGTAGAAATCAGTTGTGTCGCCAGAGTTTGATTTGGGGGGCAGCACCACAGATGACGTTGTAATGCCATCTCAGTCAAGTCTACTTAAATTGCAACTTTCTTATGCGCTCTTGCGTTTTGTATACAGCAGTGGGGATACTTCCTTTGTCATTACATAAAGACGCCGTCCTGGGGAGGGGTCTAACCTTTTGAAAATTTTTGAAAAATAGGGTAGCCTTTCATGCCATCTGGTGCCACATTTGGTACCTTTGAAGTAAAAATTTGTATTAAAATGTTTATGTATTGTAAGTATTAAAAGAAATCGGCATCAGTGAGGGGGCATGGCCCAATGGCCTTAAATACGTCACTGATAATACTAATATAAGATACACCATTGGAAAACACAATTGTGAATTATCGAATATATACGTACTGGTGCAATTCAAATCAGAACTTTATCTTAATTACCAAGGAAGTTTTTTTTAAACTATTGATTTTCTTTAGCTACACCATTGCAATTTATTTTTCTTTCAGTAGGTGCCCGAGAAATTCTCAGTATATTGCCCGAATTTTCACTAAAATGTTTGCTTGGGGCTGCAGCCCCCTCCCCTCCTATGCCTATGGATAAATTTTGGATGGAGAAGCATAAATTTTCACAGAATATCTCACCAAGTCATTGAAACATATAAACAGCTAGGATATATACTAAGAAAGCTATTACTGACATTTTTGAGTTTGGGGGAGTAGTCCAGTAGTTAGAATTTCTGATTTTCTGCAGGTTCCATAATTTCTGAGTTAGTTACTTAGTTAGATGAGGTTTAACGGCCCAGTTTACAACCAATTGGTTCATAATTTCTGAGAGCGCTCAAACCATGAGCTTAATTTTCACATACCGGCTTTACTTGTGACCCACAAACTGACAAACCACATTACTGAGCCCATGAAACAATCATAATCAAACTGTTGTCACTTTATTTTTGAGGAAAATATAAAAATTTGAAAGTATGCTATTGCACTGGCTATGCCCGCAGAGCAGGGGGCCAACTGGCTAGCCCCCAAATGCCCCCCCCCTTGGTGAAGGGCCTGCTCGGGAATATCCTGAGATCTCATTGGGAAGGGTGATTGAAATTGGGGGGAACTGTGGGGAAAGGAAAAAATTTGAGGGGGCAGATGCCCGAGTCATGGTCCCACCTGGCGCCGCCACTTGGGATATGGGCCAAAGCCAAAACTGCCGTAGGTGCGAGGGACGGGATTTGGAGCATGTTTTTTCACTTTATCAGCTACATGGTTGTTGAGTAATAAAATTTCAATGGTTGATTTCATAAAGAGACTAACAAACAACAAAATCATGTAATTTAAAGGTATCTAAGATTTAGCATGTTGCCATAGCAACGAATGTTAGTTGGCGCGAGGGACGGAATGGAAAAACCTTGGTGTCCATGCTTATCAAACATTTCTATTATTTTTACCAAATTTAGTAGGAGTTGAAATTAATTTACAACATGTATACCAAGTTCAATTCCCTTTGTGATACTGACTGAAAGGGGTTTAAAAAATCTCAATGCTAACAAAGGGTATGATGCAATTTTCGGAAAAAAGGAAGCGCGAGGGACGGAATGCGAGGGACGGAATATTTGTCCATGCTAATTTAAAGAGGCTCATTGAGTTGACATCGAATATTTTTGGGACAAGTTTGAAGGAAAAAATTGCATGGCAATCCTTCTAGCCTCATTGCTCATGTTTTACTTCCTGCTGTTACTGAAAATGTGAGAAATTGTATTGTTTTGTGGAAACGGATTGCATATAAGTACTACATAATGGTAAAAAGTGTCTGGTCACAAAGTTGTAATAAATGATTTTAATTATTAACTACCCTATCACAGCCATTTCAGTTGTGAGTCAGATGTGCAGAATCTCTTAGTTTGATCATTTATCATCAAGGTGTGAGTAAATCTCAACAGTTGTGAAAAAATCATGAATTTTGTGAAACAACTCAATATGCCCCTTTAATGAAGATAATTTTTGTTCGATGTCTTCATTTTTATTGCAAAGCTACCATTTATCTTAAATTCTCGGTCAAAAAATGAATATTAAATATTTTATAACGTAAGCCAGTTCAGAGACATACATAACTTTGGGGAAGAACAGTGTAGTTGGGAGGGGCTGGGGGATTAGAGGGTATTTATACACACTTGCAGCTTACATCCTATGCTTCTACTGTACTAGATGAGTGGGGGCGGGAAGAGATTGACCATTTGTAACCCTATCCTTTAATCTTTCCTGAGATGTCTTAAGAAATCTAAATTATTTCAGATTACCCCTTAAAAGAAAGAACCATTGAACCCACATACTTATTCAATCTAGATGTTACCCCCATCTATACAGTACATGGGTGCAATATGAGAAATAAATTAAACAAAATTTACTGTGCCTAGATTTGTCAGTCTAGAGTATCAAGTCCTGTCTTTTGATACACCACTATACTGTGGTGGTGTAGTTTCTACTTCACAGAATACTCGCTTTAATTTGTCCATGTTTCATTGCAGCCGAATGTCAAGTCTATCATTATTTCTAGCCTTATTTCTAACATTCATTTCTTCACCTCTTATTTGGGGATCTGGGGGCTGCATGGCCAGTGACATTCCATGGTACCCTGTAGATGGGACTGTCCAACAGTTGTACAGTACTTACTGCAATTGGTAAGCTGGAGCAAATGTGATTGAATTTAAATTTATGCTGCAATTTATTTTAGAGTCATTGGCTTTTCCCACGTTTTGGAGTGTTATAAACAACTGCCCTTCAAGGCCTAAATTAAATACCATATTTTGAAATTTCAGAATCAAACATTCTTAATCCCATTGAAAAATATCTGTCACCTACTACACTCCAGTATGCATAAATTTAACTTTTGCCCATTCCATTCCCATGCTACACAACCTGCTGCCTGTAAAAATTGAGGTGACAAGTAGACTGGAATTGGGAAAATAAAATTTTGGGGCACGAGGAGATGATAGCATATCTCGCAAGGCATTTGACTCCTGAAACTGAACAATTACAGTATATAACAATTTGAGTCCATTTCTCACCCCTCAGTAACAACCCCCAACATGTGG
>WURT03172222.1:0-10450 GCA_009936505.3 Holothuria glaberrima | reverse complement strand
AAGGGTTTGCTGTGACGTCATCCAAAATCCGGCAGAAGTTTTAAATGCATTTTATGAGACGACATATCATCTTTAAGTTGAGACTGATAAACTTAACATCGACATTGAGCCTGGATCTCGTTTCAATCAGTCTCATAAAGAAAAAGCTAGCGCCAAGACCACAGACAACATACAATTTTCAGGCAGGCTACAAATGTTTACAAAATCCAGTTTTTTTTGGGGGGGGGCAGAATTTAATGTTGTTAAACGAAACTCTTTGGTTAACTAAGCTGTTAGGCAAACAGGCGTTATCGAAAATAATCAGCATTTCAGTCAGTGGCGTAGCCATGAACATTTTAGTGGGGGAGCGCTGGAGTTGGACCATTTCATGTGAGGGCGCCTTGTTACTAAGCGGAGCGCCACCATGAGTTGGCGCGGGGCGTACCAAGAAAATCTGAGATTTTAATACATCCCAGATCACTGGAAATGGCACTTGCCAGGCTCGATAGCAGCCACCAAGATGTGCAATTTTGGTGAAAAAAAATTTAAAGTTTGATTTAATTTTATTCTAACGAGGTAGCTGTAGGCTAGGTTCCAGCACATACTGACACTCGTTGTCAGTGACAATAGCCAAGCACCTTTTCCTAGCCTATGCTGGGTACTTTAATAGGCTATATTAAAAACCATTCCATTCGATGTAAATTGTGAAGTTCACATACCATTGGTCTCTCTGTTATGCACAACAAGGGGTGGCGCTAGGGTTTACCCGACGCGGGGCCAGCGATCCGAAGTGCCGGCAGCCCCGATGTTGTTGAGGGGTTTTTGAGGGGAACCTGTGTACTATATGCTATATTGCGGTGCATATATTGCATAAAATTTGTATATACTAGAGAAACAAAGGCGCTGATTTTAAGTTTCTCCCGGAATCTAACCTGTGAAAATGCAAAGCGCACGAAGCGCAAGAAAATTTTTTAGGTAAGTTTACTTTAGAGAAGTTCTGTACTTATTTAAAGCTAATATAGGTCAATTTTCCGGGGCCTTATCTTGCATAATTTATATTGTACTTCCCTCCTCGAATCACACTAGCCGTACCGCACGGTAGTCACAAGAGAATATTAACTATAGGTTATATAGCGAAATGAGATGACTGAATTCCCGACTTTTAGGCTACGTAAATCCATGTATTCTTCTTATTAAGTTACTTGAAAAGGTGGAAAGGGTTTACACTAAATGCTAAAAGGAACGGAACTGAGGAAGAGTGTGCAAAGCGTACCGAAAATTTTTCGTTTTATTGCAGAAATGACCCGTTTGAAAGCCAAAATAAAGTAAACGAACCATGCGTAGCGAAAGAATTTTCCCGATGAGGGACGGGCTATTGCAGTGACCTTAAGTTCCGACAGCCCCTATTTTGAGGGGTGGTGAGAAGGTGATATGAAGGAGCTTAACCACCCCATGCCGTTGCAGGGCATATTTTGCATAACATCACTTAAAGGTCGTGTGACATGCCATCAAAAAGAGCTGTTTCACTTGTCAGTTAAAGAATTAAGTCCTTTAATGAAAGATCCGTTGGAATTATTTCAATATCTTTTACCGTTCTCATAATATACGTCTTCAAAGTTTGGTTTCGGAAAAAAACTCATTGCCTATGCAAAATAATGATGTGGAGTGTTGCACAGTGTTTAGATTTCTTTTGTTAACCCTATATAAATTACCGTATTTCCTAATTACTGATCAGATAGTTTACAGTTTGTTGAGTGATATCAATTTTTCTGAAGGAAAAAATTTTAACTGTCAAAATAACCCCCTAAGGGGATAACAATGCTGCCAGTGTCCTTGAAATTAAGATTGAAAAAACAAAGGCGAACATGAGCTATATAAGGTATGTCTATCTCATGAGGTCACATATTTGCATATTTAGCTCATGTTTATTCATGATACAAGCGTGAAATACACGAAATTACCCAGTAAAATGGTCAATATTTGATGGATTTTAACGGGAATTGCAGCTATTTTCTGGATATTTAATGTTTTTTACATCAAATACCCAATTATTTTCACACAACCTTTAATACTTCAACAGCCGAGTTGTGCACTGATAGTGTACTTTTGAATCTGAATCGTAACATTGCAAAGCGCGCGAAAAAGAAGGGAAAAAAAGAAAAACTGTAGGGGTTGTGGACCCTTTCGGGGATGACATACCGTACATTTTATCGAAATCACCTGGACTACGCGATGAAATAGTCAAACTTTGCTCCTTGAGTCCCTCAGCAACCGACCGTACTGTATGACACATACAAGAGAACAGCAAGTAGGCTTTGAGATCTTGGGGTGAAATTTACGATCATCTCTATGTAAACTGTGTACTTTACCAGGGAGCTGTAAGAGCTTACAGCTCCCTGACTTTACCTACATGCTACTTGTAAGGTGGACAGGACTTTTACTATCTAGCTATGTGGAATGGAACTTACAATATATTGGAAAAACCGGAGTGATTCCACAGCGCGCACAGCGCGCAGAAAATTTTGGGTTTTTATTAGAGAAATTGTCCTCTTCAGAGCAAAAAAATAGGTAAACCGTATATATCATTATCAAGTTGAGTAGTCCAGTCGAGGGAATTTTTTTGGGCCCAGATCGCCATTTGGGGGGGGGGGCGACTGGGGAAGCGACAAGCTTTCATAGAGGGGGTGGGGGTGGGCTGTCGCCCCGCCCCACACCCCTTCCCCGTGGCTACGTCAATGATTTCAGTTGAAAAGGACCCCTGAGTCCCCCAGTGACATTTTGTTTTAAGGTGGGGGAGCTTTGTTTCATTTCGATGGTTCTAATGATATAACAAAGCTTATTACGATAGTCGCAAGATGATCAAAGGTTTGAAAATACCTGTAAGAGTATTCCAGAATGTGTTGAAAACGTGACCGTGCATCTAACGAAACACCACTGTTCCTCAGAAGTGATTTAAACATAACGTTTTCATTTTACTTTAAGTTTCCAACTGGGGTGCAAAGATGGACACTTATCTTGCGTGGCACAATGTTTTATTTAAACTTCTCCCTACGATTAAGTCTTCAACAACCCACATCCTTTGTCCCTTTAACAAGCCATTTTGTTATAAATGGATTAAGTCCTATCTCGCTGATTGAGTCTTGCATTGCTGTGTGGAAGCCCTGGCAAACTCGAACAAAAGATTTATTTACACCAAGAGACTTGATTATTTCTTGATTGGCTTAAACTTGGAGTTGATCCTTGTTAAGGCGATTAAATTCCTCCGTATCAATGAAACCCTAAATTGCCTTTTCAAATGTTTATTTAGAGGTCTCAGGTGAACTTTGTTAAATGCTTTAGTGTCCTTATGTGGTAATAATGCAAAACTAAGGTCTTGGAATGTCAAATGCCCTTTACTATTGTATGGACTTATTTCCTTTTTCAAGGAAAGCTTTTAAAAGAACGGCAAGTTAGATTACCACTTTTTCTGAACCGTCTTGCTTGTGTTTATCATTAAGGCAGAGATTAAGTGAAACCCATGGTAGCACATTAGTTGGGGTTGTGTTTGATAGTAAACAACGTCCGCAGGAGCACAAAGAAGATTGCCATGTGATCAGTTTGCAATTAAATAATGAATCTCACTCATTGATGAGATTTTCGCCCCATATCCATCTTTGAAGACAATTTTGTTTGCTGAGCTGATTTTGGAGTGATTTTACGCCAAGAAAAGTAAATATTTGACTCTACCGTTTTGATTTTTCCTTCTGTAAACTCTGTTGTCTACAGCTGAACGTTTAGAAGAAATCGATTCAATTTGACGATGACTTTTCCAAAATGGTATATGTATGCTCCGCTTATATCCTCTGAATCGTGTATTTGATCTTTGAGAAATTAGGACTCCACTACTCCCCCATCTGTCCAACTAGGGAACCGAAACTTATTCCGCAAATGTTATAATTTGTGGACATTTCTGATCAATTGATTTTTCAAATCCAGGAAAAGCACACTTGGAGATAGAAAAGTTTTGTCTATGTTATTGTGTTAAAGATAACAAGAAGACGATGTTCACTTTTTGATTGATCTGCTCTTCAGGAACTTTTTGCTGCTGGATTTCGTCGATATTTTAAGAGATTTCAGCTGAGAGTGGAGTCACTTCCTGAACAGCAGCGGCTTGAAGACAACACTGTCATCAGCTGTAATCTGAATTGTAACTTTGATTTTTATCTTTAACTTACTTTATAACTGTTACACTAGTGTTTGAGCAGAAGTCCGATAAATCCGAAACTTTTTGTCTATTTTTCAAGGAGTTAGACGATTTTTTATCTTTGATTCTGTGTCAACAATCGACATCTTTGAAGTTTTCAGTATGGTGCCAAACAGGGATTCTAGCATGGATTTTTCTCTAGCGACTTCTACTCAAAGGTTACCGTCTCACATAACCGATTTGTCATTAGTAGAAAAAGATATAGCCGGTTATGAAATTAACTCCAGTGCAAAGATAACATTTGCAAAAGGGAATGGATTGGAATTTGAAGATGATTGTCCAATGGATTTGCGAATGGTCAAGACAGATTGTGCTGATATACCCTGTACGGTGGACGACAGGAGGGAGAAGGTGCGAAATGATATTGATCGCAACGTGACGGTGAACCCTTTAACGAAATTAGTAAATCGCGATTTGCCTAAAAGACCCCGTCCACGAATTCGACATAACTACCAGCGTCATCCAAAACCACCTTATTCGTACATTTCCATGATAGCCATGGCCATTCGAGAGTCACCCACGGGTCGTCTCACCCTTGCCGAAATTAACGAGTTTCTAATGAGCAAATTTGCCTTCTTTCGGGGAAGCTACACTGGTTGGAAAAACTCAGTTCGTCATAATCTCTCTCTAAATGACTGTTTTCAGAAGATCTTGAGGGATCCTAGTAGACCATGGGGTAAAGATAACTACTGGACTTTAAAGGAAACCAGCGAATTCGCCTTCATGGATGGTGTCTTCTCCCGGCGGCGGAGACGATCGAGTGGAACACGGTCGGATGATGGGAGAGAACCCCGAACAGATTCATCGGATACATCGCAAAATGTATCAAGTAGTGTAAAAACAAACTCGTTTCATATTGATAATTTACTTCGTACCAGTGAAAACCACACAAAGTTGAGGAACGTTCAGATCAAAGACGATGTCATGGTGCATGGTGCCGAACCACGCAAATCGACTCACTACGTCGACGGCAATCACGACCTTGCGGCGCAGGACAATAGCCGTAAGCGATTAAATTTGGACGGTGTCGCAATGGACGCTACGTCCATTGGACAAAGGAAACAGCGACGCCTCGATCACTCTGTTTTGAACAATATGCCTCCCTTGCCTCACCATGGGGCAATTCCGCCACCACTTGCTATCCAGATGATGTGGCAGCAGCAACACCCGTACCAAACGCCTGTAGCCATCCCTCGGAATCTTTTGCCTCATTCCGGTTTAGAACCTCCCATGATCAAGGCCGGAGATTGCCAAGCACCGGAACCTGGATTTTATCATCATGATAGAGTAGGAATACGCATGGTAAGCCCTCTACATCATTATATACCCCACCCGATGGTACATATGGACCCGCATGTACTAATGGCTTCATGGAGTGGGATGAAGATAGTCCCAGTTTACCGTTAATTTGAAATTTCACAAGAAACGGAGCAGTGTCAGGTATGCCCAGAATACTACAGTACTTGTTGTGAATTTGCTCGTTTTCGACATTTAAATTTCATTTCCAAAAATACAAACTTCTAACTTCGTGTTGTTGGTATACATGCGTCGGCGGGGACGCTTATTTTGCATGCCCCTAATTTCAACTCAATGTGTATAGCCTTACACCATTTCTCCAGTTTGTGCTTATAAATTAATGTATTTACCTATTGGCCTGGGCTTGACCGATTCTTCAACACCGTAATAGTTCCTTTCGAAGGTTTTGGTTAAGGGACGTGGATTTAACAAATTCAAAGGTTACATGCAGATCGCACATTTTCCAAGAGCTAAGCAACTGATGGGGGCTTGAGGTGGGGAAGCTCAGAGGAATTGACTGCCCTTACGCTTTTCTAGAAATGTTTCAAATTGGTAGAAAGGTAAACGTTAAGGTATGGAAGGGGTAGTGCCAAGATTTGCTCCCCGACGAAGGCAGGGGGGGGGGAAAGCCGACGCTCCTCTAAAGTCTACGAATTGGCGTAAGAATGTTAAAACAAGCACGCCGAAAATTTGGGATTTTTATTGGAGAAAATTTGAAAGTCTTGGTTTTTTATTGCATAAGTCAAAAGTTTGGAAACTTTGGGTTACTATTGGAAAAAAAAACTGAAATTGGGGATTTATTGAAGAATCTTCCCATCCCCCTTCATAGCATAAACAATACATTGTCGGGGTGACTGGTTGCCGTCGGGGAATAAAGGTTCTCCTACGAAATTGGCAAATTTCCCCAACGGGAGGGGCGTATACTTCTTACCCCACCGAAGGCTATCCTTGACGAATAGCACTATAACAGAAATATTTTTGTTCTTGTTAATTAAATGCCATCAGCTGTGAAAACGTTTCTGCACGTAATCAAATTTAAATTTTAGTTACGATTTAACACTGGGGAAAACGTTCCTTCCAGTCAAATTTTGATGTTACTTGTATAGGAGTAAAGCTTTCCCTGCTAGGTGTGGGTCGGAAGGTAGCGAACCACTAATTCAAAGGGAATCCCAGCGGAGGAGGTTACCCTACGAATTTAACACCCTAAAAAAACTTTTTGGGGGACCGATTAGACCATGTTAGTGAAGCGATGTGTTCAATTTTTGATGTGTATGTGGTAGAAAAGTAGTTGAAGTACTGATTCTGTAAAATTAAAGAAAACTGAAGGTATTTCAGGCGCTTTTTTGCAGTATATCCTTCCGCGATGCAAAACGGCATTTTGAATGAGTAAAAAACCAGGAACCACCACTCTATTATCTGATTATACAGGTCCCGCTAGCTCAAAATGTCAACGGTCATGGTACACAAATTTGAAATCGTTGTAAAAGGCCTACTCGTCAGCTTTCATGTGGGGGTAGCTTGTGCCCATTGAAAACTTCTACAAGGGTCCAGGGGCCACGAAACGGACCCATACTAGTATGTAAGTCTATGGAGTAATAATTGGTGGTGTGCTACCTGGAAGGCTGCGACTAAAAAAAGCATGGAAGCTCAGCTGGGTTGGCAGCATCCAGGGTTCACACCCAGACAAGGTTCTCTTAATAAAGCAGGTGTTCAGTCTTGAATGTGATATCATCTATATTTTTACGACATCTGGTCTATTGTAAAGGCTATAAACCTGTTAATAAATGATAAATCACGGAAAAGTAGTAAATACGAGATCTACTTGAAAAATTATGAAACAAATATATAATTTTTGCAACTTATAGTGTGTGGGAGAAAATCACCAAAAAATACAAGGATAAAAATAGGCAATCACTTGTAAGGATTAAGCTCAATCAGTAGGCCTACAGGTATGTGGTGGGCTTAAGTTTGTTATATCTCATATCGTTTTTAGTTTAGTTAGAACTCAGGAGGGGGGTAAGTTTTGCCCGGGCACTGGCAATGCTTTCTATGACTGAATCGTATTCAATGCCGACATGTTATTTGATCAAGATGCTTAACATTTTGACACTTTCAATTTACATTGTCTTTAACACTTTAATAGCTGCACGTAGAGTATACTGCATGTGTAATTAATACACTCCATGTACAGTATATAAGATAAAAACCACTGTATATCGTAGAAATCGCGGTATATCGTAGACACCGCTGCATATCGTAGACAGTTGCAAGCTAATATACGGAGTTTTTACCACCTCTACATTGTTCCTGGTACGGTGGGTGGGTTTGTAATCAATAGGGCGGAGTTTTATAATTAATTTAAAGTTTGGAAAGTCTATGTTCACCTGTCAGCCGATGGACTGTTTCTAAATATAGCTGCTGGATTTTATCTGTATTTGTAGCTGATTCTGAAGGTAACCAACACTACCGTACTTCTTCTTCTTTGCCAGTTAAGTACCAGTTTGAGTTCCTGAAAGTTGATGATGTAGTCACTGAATTTCCGAATGAAATTTATAAAACGCGCATGGGTAGCATCTTGGTTTAAAATGTCTTCGGGCTGTCGGGTGTCTTCGGGTGATATGACAACCAAAGTGTCCATAGGGCTAAGAACATTATCGGATGGGTTAAGCCGAAGACATCTTAACCACAAACGGTTACTCATCTTGAGTTTTAGTTTTGAGCATTTAAAGGGGCTCGTTGAGTTGATATTGATTATTCTCGGATGAGTTTTGAAGGAAGTCATTGCATGACAATATCTCTAACTAGCCTCATTACTTATGTATCACTTCCTATAGTTGCCGGAAATGTGAGAAACTGTAGTTTTGTGGGCAGGGGCTGCATGTGATTAACACCTAATGGTAAAAAGTGTCTGGTCACGAATTTGTAATAAATTATTTTAATAATTAATTACCCTATCATTGGCATTTCAGTTGTGTGTCAGATGTGCAGGATCTCTTAGTTACATCATTTACCATCAAGATGTAAGTAAATCTCAACAGGTGTAAAAAAATTCATTACTTTTGTGAACCAACTCAAATAAGCCTCTTTAAATTGAGGCTTCGATACATTTTACATGCATCCATTGTAAACGATTACTACGTAATAGCATTATCTATATGCATCAATTTTCAAAAGAAATTAGGTAACAGCCTTTAATGCAATCAATGCACCAAAGAATTAAAATGGTATCGTTACAGTTTTGTAAACCTTCATATCGCATTATGAATGTAGTTTTTGGTTGACTAGCCTGCATTTTGAATCCCTTTGGCTTCCATCACACACCCCTGCACTTTTACCGTTTTAAAGGTTTTCTAATGTAGCGATAGTCTGAATGAAAAACGTCGGCTCAGCTGGCTAAATGCAGACTTATAGGCCAGTGAGTGTCTGTCAAACATATTTTGTATTCCATTCACGTATACTAGTCCTATTTTGGTTCTGTTTTGCTATTTTTGTGAAGTTATAAACCTTGGACCATTGCCGTCAAACTTAAGTAGCCAGTGACTACAAATGTCCCGCCACCAATGTTTAAGCTTGGAATATTTAGTCGCAATAATTACTCAGAACAGTTCTAAACTACTCATCGTTCTCGGTAGATTTATTTTATTTTTTTCTCCAGAAGAAGGTTTGGAAATGTAGTCACCAAATAATGATTGGTCTGGCGACTTGAATGACAAATTTTTCATTTCTTAAATTCTTAGTCACTAGACTGAACTATAAGGTCACAATGGCGACGGAGTCGAGTATGATTATTGAATACGGGAATTTTACTTGTCCTCACAATCTTAAAATGATGTTACTTATTTGTAAATTTGTTGAGTTTCCTCTTTCATTAATGTAGTTCCTAAAAGAATTTACAAGGTAGGAAAATATCGACTGCTTCTGTTTTCTTGTTTCGTTTTAAGCTCGAAAGTCTTGCCTCGTAAATAGTCTTAATCATAAAATTCATAAGTGTAACCTGTTAACCTTTGTCAATGTGTTGAGTTGTGAATCGAATGCTTTAGCACTTGCTTGAGACGTGCTGAGAAACGTAAATCCTACAAGTTTAAGTTTATCTTCATGTACAAATAGTTATTTTTGTGTAAAGTTAATTATTTCAACTTGACGAAGTTAAAATCATTGCTATACCAAGGGTACGTATCTTTCTATTGCCGTATATCGTTACTTTTGTTTCAAAAAGAATTGTCAATGTTGAATAATGACTGGATCACATGTTGCAATAAAGAAGACAAATTGTGAAAGAGAAACAATAGAATTAGAGCAGCCGTTTGTATCACTTTTCGGTGTTTCTATTATGTCAGTTACAAGTAAGGTAAATAGATTCTAAATATATTCAGAAGTCATGGTAACAAAATTTGAAAACGATAATAAAATTACGGCTTAATTGAATTGATAATCTCTCTCCTCTTCCGTAACACGAATATAAAGACGAGTTATATAGACCTTATTTCAAATATCAATCTTCTTCAAACTCATGAAGCACGGCAAGTTTGTGGACGTTCAGATCAGCTATGAAATGCAAATATATATGTACTTAATTAGCCAGAAGAGTTCTTTGTGCACTTTGAAATATAAGAATATAGCACAGCAAAGACCGTAATAAAGAGCATTACGCGTGGATTTGAGGATGACAAAATCTGCAAAATGAATTTCGAAATGTTTGGTACCTCTTGGACTTTCTTATAGCAAAATGGGTAAAATTATTTACTTAGTAAGGAGCTGAAGATATGACATGTAGCACAGAAAGCGGTAGGCAATGCCACACTCCACACCATATATATATATATATATATATATATATATATATATATATGAAAACAAAAAAACGAAGTAAAAAATGATACTTTCATTTCCAACTACAATATAACGGCTTGAACACATACAAAATATTTCGAG
>WURT03172221.1:0-27971 GCA_009936505.3 Holothuria glaberrima | reverse complement strand
CCCAAAAGTAGACCGAAAACAGTCAATGACTTTCACACACAAAGTCAATGTGTCAGTGTGTCAGGGTGGATATAAATTGAAGTTGATAAATTCGACTCGAGGGAGACAGAGCTCAGACCCTCAGTCTGATGTTGCCATCTTGGCCTAAATATACTAGAGTTGGACGTACTCCGCAGATGTAAGTCCTGTGTAAACTTGCTAATAATCGGATTCTAGTCGTACAGTATAATTCTAGGACTGACAAAATCGCAATAGACATCATCATGTAGCCTGTAGGCACAGATAATTGGCGTGTATTAAAATATTTTTTTCTCGGTCTATAAATTTATTGGGGGCAAGTGGGGGCGAGAGTTTCAACTAGGGGTTCCCGCCCCCTACCCCCCCCCCCCCGCTGGCTACGCCACTGCCATATGGCCCTTTTTTAGTTCCTAAAAATATGTAAATTTTTTAACACAAATTTAACTTCAAAAGGTAAAATATGTGGCACCAGATTGCATGTAAGGACACCTAATTTTTCAAAAATTTTCAAAGGCGAGGAGGACACCCCCTCCCCTTAGACCCCTCCCTCAGGTAGGCGATCACACAACATGCTGCATTTGGGTGTGCCCCTCCGGTGGACCGCTTGGCCCCCAGTGCCGCCTCACACTTCGAAAAGTCTGGCGACGTCACTGCCACCTACCCACCCGTAATCGATATGCAACTATGATCAGACTAGCCTACTGAATGCAACCTCAGAGAGAGAAAAGTGTACGGCATAGCTTCAAATCACAAATTGCTTGACTCCAAAGTCTGATTACTCAGCATCTGTTGGTAAACTGGAATTCCCTCCAAGAATCAATGTGCTATGGAATACCTTGCCTCAGGTTTGCAATGTATAATTTAAGCCTCAGGTTTGCCATTTTTAATTTAAGCCCACCCTCAATCATATGACAAACACCTCTATCTGGCCTGCTACAAGCCTGGGCTTAACACTGACTCAAGAGAGTGATGAAGGTAGACCTATGGAAATATCTAATGGAGGAAATGCTCCAACATTTTGGGTTAAGGTAAACTGTGTACAGGCCCACAGCCAAGGGGGCCAAGGAGGCCAAGGGGGGGGGCAAGCCCATCCCCCCAAATTTTTTTGCCCGCTAGAAAGTTTTAAGTTGCCATTGACTTAATACAGTTTCACACATTTGCCCCCCCTAAAAATTTTTTCTCCCCCTGGAATCCATTTTGCCCGCCTTCAGTACCTTGTCTGGCTACGGACCTGACTGTGTTACTCCATGCATTCATATTAAAGACGCAGTTGTACACTCTTCAAACTTCAGTGTAAAAATATGTATAAGGTAAATGGAAGTGTATTCCTTTTCGCATTATTTTTTCTCCTTACTGTTACATGAACTTTTCATCGTTAAATAATCTCTTAAGTCATGCAAATAGAACTTACCTGCAGGCTGCAACAGTTTTTAACCAGCCTGCATGCGCCATATCTTATGCCCCATGACCTTACCTGTAATGATCGTTGCCAATGTGACCTCTCTGCCTTAAATACGAACAATGTTGAATTACACATGACATGTATTCATGCCTTTTAACTTGTTACTGTTGTTCGGTGGTTGCTTGTTGTTTTTGCATTTTCATGCCTTTAGGATCACTCATCTTGCTCCATTAAACTCCACCTTGTGAATTTAACTTAAAATATCCAGAGTTGTAATCAAGTCATGACTCGAGTCACAATTTGCAAAATTGCCTGACTTGAGAAATTCAGGCCAATCTCCCCCTCCCCCATTGAAATAACACAGTGACTCCAGTCTTGACTTTAGTAGAGTGGCTAAAATGAGTGTAGTTGACTTGACTTGCAACAAAAAAGAGTGACTTGGTTACAACTCTGAAAATATCTGGGGCTTCTTATCATTTGAGGGGTAATTATATCACAAAAATTGCAGTCAAAGTAGCAGAGCTCAACAAGCACAATGAAATTAAATATATCAAATTTCAGTCTTCAGTGAATTGTATATTAAGACTTTCCACAGTTGGGTGAATCATGAAATATATTGTATACATCAAATCATCACATATTAATATGTAATTCAAACTCATTACTACTATCAAGGACTATTGTAATTGCATATTTCTTTCACAATGATATACAGACAAAACACCCACTACATAGCCTATTACACCGTTTACAACATTGATGGTTAGAAGCATTCCTCTCCCAGACACTTTTTTTGCACAGCGTCCTTGTTAAACGATTTTTATACTTCTTGATCCTTTTTCAAATACATTAACTAAACCTTTCTCGTGGAATAATTGTTATACAGTAGTTCATGTTTCAAATGTGCTCCATCTGGAACATTACTTTGCTGCGAGAAGTGCATCACCATAGTTCACTGTTAAAATCATTCCGTCTGCCGTAATAGCATCATTAAATGCACCAACTGCTTTTACTAATGTTCAAGATGATTTTGAAGTACAGTCTCCTTTCAGAATATGCACTAAATTTTTGCAATAAACATTTTACAAGCTCATAAATTCCATGAAGTACTGCTGCGTATGTCCATGGAAAATTGGAATAAGTGTAAGATTTTCAAATACAAACATTTAACACCGAACTCATTCTACCACTTTGGTGTAAAAGGTTGATCTGTAATGGTGCCAGATATTTTTGCCAAGGAAAGGTGGTCCAGTTGTACTACTGTCTACTGTGTATTCAAATGCTCATGGTCTGCAAAAAATAAAAATAATATAAAAAAGTAATGTGACATTTTTATCATGGCACTTAAGAAAATTATCTCAATTTAGACTTGAATGATACATCCCACTGAAGTAAGAGATCTGAAAAAAAAAACAGAGCTTCATGATACACAAAGTTAATGTAGCATTACGGTAACCTAAAAACAACAGTATTTTCTGCTGTGAGCATTATTTTCTCAAAAACCTGACCTGTTTTGGCATTCCTGATGCTGACATTCACTTCTTTTATGAGCCAGCACAACTACTCTCCTTAGTTTTACAAAAGTAACCACAGGAAAGTACAAAATCGCTTCCCTAAAAACCATGCAACATTGTCTTTATCCTGCAACACAAAACCACTCTACCAAAAGTTTTCCAGGCCAGAATTTAGCAGCTCACCTTGGTTTTATAACTGAAGGTCTGATGCATCGTGCATCATGAATCTGCAGCAAGGTAGCTTTTCACAAGACTATGACCAAATCGAGGATATGTCTGGAACAATTGTAACAAGTAGTTTGTATTGTTTAGACAGCCCATTGTTACAACACCGAGGCACACCGTACAGAAGCAGTATTAGCTATTACTAATTTCAGTCTAGGATAGGGCTATTATTTGTTTACAAGCCCCCCCTAAAAAAAAACCGGCTAACGTTAGGCCTATTGCTTGTGTATACCCCCCCCCCCCCAACATATACTAGGCCTAATTAAAACATGTTTCATCCTAAGTTCCGTGCTGCTACCTCAAAATGGATCCCCCTTTAGTTGGATCAGAGACCCTTCAACAATACATGGTTCTTCACTCGGTCAGATCATTAGGGCCCCTGTCATTTGCTTTTACTTACACTTGTTACTTTGTGCTTTGTTGGTTCTGTGGTATTGTCTCTGTATATAAAATAAGCACTTCTGCACTTTTTGTGGTGGTTGTGTCTCCCTAAGTTATTGGCTTCTCAACTGTTGACTGTGTACTCTGCGATGTCTCTCAGTCTCATGGCCTTTTTGGACTAGAGACTGAAGACTGACGACTTAACTTACCTTCGATTTACCTGCTTACTGAAACGGTCCTTTCTGAACTCTTTGAAAAAAAAAAAAACAGTTCCTTTCTTATGCCCTGTTCTGCGTCTCCGACGAACGCTGGCTCTTTCGACCGTACGTATTGTTTGGGGTTTTGATTACCGGGCATCATATGGGGCTATTGCCCTCCTTTGCTCTTAAACTTGTTATGTTATGTTATGTAAGACTGAGTAACGTTGTAGTTCATCCTGGGCTAGGCCTACTAGTAGGCCCTAGGCCCAATACTGTGTCTATTATTATTATTTATGCTACACTGTACACACGTAGACAGTACCTTGAAGGAGTATCGCAAATTTTGCGAAAGAATTTGAACGGCTTCCTTGAGATTTTACGGTGGTCACTTACCTATTGGTTAAACTGAACCTGGTGTAGATCGTTTAAACTTTGATGAAATGTTCTGATCTCTGAAGAAATGCCCCAAATAAAAACTTTTCGCTCGGATTTCTTGTACTATGTATGTGACGGTCCTACTAACGAATGCCCAATATTGTCCGCCGGTACAATGAATTCCCGACCATGTGTGAATGATTGCCTGTGTTGTGTTGTTGGTCGTGTGTCGTGTGAAAGCATGCCCCAAACTTAAAGATGCAATGGGTGAAAAGCCCGAAGTGTGGGTTCAGTTAGAAGAAAAACGGATCACAAAATGGAAAGGTAATTGTATTGACATAATATGACATTTTTTCCGTTTTAATACTTATATAAAATTTTTAACCACTATAAATACGAGGGATGACATTTCAACAACACAAAAAGTTATGAAAATTTCTGTCATTCCGATGACGTACATGCTTTGCCTATCAACTATTTGAATACCGTCTAAACAGCCTAGTAAGCATATTTAGGGCGACGCCGAGTTCTAAATATTCCGAAGGGGGGGGGGGAGGTATGCCATGACCCGATTTTCAAATAATTTACTGCGTAAAAAATCAAAGTCAATGGGCTATTTTTCAAATATGGGGAGATACTGTCCCGGCTTGCCCCTCTCCCCCCGGATCGCCGCCCATGCTAAACAGTGTATTTTACTTGACCATGCAGTAGGTGATAGTCTTAAGTAGGCCACCGCACTGCGCATGAGGGACTCTCAAGTTTTCTGAACTGTGGGTCTTAGTTTAAGGTGACCTTATTTTGATGGTTTAAATCAGGGACGCTACTTGACCAGTCACCGTGTTAGGAAAATATACAGTCTATTTCGCTCCTCGCTTACCTCCTACATTGTAAGTATGCATTAAGCTATAGTAAATATGTGACATAACAGTAGTAGAAGCTGTGATGCTCTTGACTTCCGATCTCTGTGATTGTATACCCTGCTATTTGCTAGCCTACGTGCGTTTTACTTGGGCGCTACGATATATGTACAGACATCTCAATGATGTTGATGTAATATTATAGGCCTATAATACTAGTTACAGCCGGCCGATCAGCTCCCGTCCGCAAAGCTACACAATCGACAAATATTATTTTTTACAACTTATGATTAATATCTTGAGACATTACAGTTTCAAAGACATTTGTTTAAATCGGGGACATTTTCGGGGACACTTGTTTATCGGTGACGGATCACTGGATTCGGGGACTGTCGCCGAAAATCGGGAACGTCTGGTCACCTTACCATAGTTCAGACAAGGCACTGTTCAAAGCCAAGTCGTCTCTGACTATTATATAGTTTTGGGGATCCCACATCTTCTTCAATCTTTGAATTTTCCTCCAGACTTAAAGGGAAATTCTCTTCATCCCAGACAGTTGTAATTCTCCCATCTAAGCAACTTTTAGCCCCCTCCCATGACTATGAAAAGCTCCTCTTTGTGCAGACACAGGCTTCTTTATTGCTCAAGGTCATGTCCTGGTGGGCATACAAGGCTATTATGTGTAATCCAAACACTCTCTTTGCATTGTGTGGAATGTGAGCTACTCTGCATCTTTTGAATTTTTTTAAATTTGAAGTCAATCAAAGAACAGCCACCTACTAAGAATTTTGATACCCCCACAATAAAAATATACTTTGGGGTGACAAGTGTTTGTCTTAAAGTTGTAAATAAAATATAGTGACGTTATCCAACATGCATGTTTTGGTTCAATAATATTGTTCCTCAGTACTCTTTTGGTGAAAAAACCTTTTTCTACCTCACCAAATTTACCCTACAAAGTACTAAGTTAGGCCTACAGTCTGCGCTGGTCCCAGCTCTGAAGTGTTATATTAAAAACTCAAAATAAAACCTTACTTTCTTAATCGGGCAATCAATTCACAGGTCGGGCATTCATTCACAGGTCGGGCAATCAATAACACACCACGGACAATCAATCATTCATTCATACAGGTCGAGCACTCATTATACCAACGGGCAAATCGGTCTATCAATGGGATAGTTCGAACGATCGGGGACGAAATATTTTTTCTGTCCATATATTTGTTACTACCGTATGTGCTTACGTAGCAATAACATTGACGCGGCCAAACATTTTTACACGCGATATTCGCGTTTACATGGCAGAATATTTTGGCACTCTATATTTGCGTTGATACGGCCAAATATAAAGTAACTCAACCAAAAACAAGTCACCCAGACCAAAAATTGGCAGTCTGTATTCTCATTACTTCAACCAAATATTTTGGCATTCGAAATCGCATTTAACGGTCATATATTTTAACACACTTCATTTACGTTGGTACTGCTAAATATTGTTCACTCCATTTTCGCCTATGTGCGGCCAAATTTAAAGCACGATCGAATTAATGTTGACACCACGGCATACATTGTTACACGGAATATGAATAACCTCTACGATATAAATTTTAACGCCGTATAAATGGACACCATCAAATTATTTGAGTACACCAACATAAAATGCGTGCCATAGTGCATAGGGCTTCGATGATATGCAAGTGTTTCGCAAACGTTCTGCGTGAAATACCCGGAGAGTGGTAAAAGCAGGATGAGCAGGGAATACATTCTGAAACTATATTTATGACTTGCCTCCCGAGCCAAATGAAATGGTCTCGTAGGCCACATACGGCCCGCGAGCCGGAGGTTCTCAACCCCTCTTCTACATTGAGTTATGTACACTAGACAGGCCTATGCGGGCCAACGATCAAGCGACGGCCAACAAATTTTGGCAAAAGGAACGTCTTATATAGCTCGAGTCTTTAATTGAGCAAACTTATTAGCTCTTTGAAAAAGCGGGGGCATGAAAGCAAAAAGCCAACTTTGTGTTCAAAGCGCAGCATAGCGCAAACCAACTTCAGGTAATCCCTTATATATGTTTAACACTGTCAAAAGTACGACATAGCCACGGATTTCACAAAATATGGATAGAGCATCTTGTGCTAAAGTCATATGCGTAGAGTTTAGCAAACTGACGTTAACGTGTAGTCGTACCAATATGGCTGCCTCCAGTAACTTGTGGGTACAGTTTGAACTACCCAAGTGGTTCAGTATCGACACAATTATTCCTGAAATCTTTTACAAAAGTTTCTGAAAAATGCATGTTATGGCCAAATTCAAAGAACAAAATGAAAAATTGTGATATTGCTTTCCGTTTATATGTTTTACTTTGTCGAGGATGTTGAAAATTCATCGTCAAATTACGCCAACTACGCCATCTCTATCTTGGTTCGGAAGATGGAGACACAAACGATCACGTGATCCTCTATCTATATTGTATGGGATTTGTGAGGAGAGCACAGGTCAGAGTCCAGTGTGATCCCCCCTAAACCTATTATGCCATGCAATAATAGTAATAACTCTGGTTAGCGCTTGTATGACTCTCATATGGTTCCGTTGGTACCAAAAGTCCTATCAAAAAAAGCCCTTTCTTCCTGAAAAGTTGAAAAGTTTGTCAGCTGGGCTGGAATATTAACAAAAGGAGCGACTAAATATGATGGTCCAGAGAACTTCACAAAGGTTATCAAATGATTCATTCCTTTAGTTTTTCATAAAGAGTTCATTCAATTAATTATGTATAGTTATTAAAATTGTTCACAACTGTTTTATTGGTAGATATTGAGGGTTTAGTTACACAATTAAATTTTCCATAACATAAGACTATGATGTGAGCATGGTTTTTTATTTAATTTCCAGGACTTGAAAAAGAAAATAATTCATGGCGTTGGCGTTTGAGGCCTGTAAATGAACAAAAAGACAACAAAAACAGCGTTATCGATAACAAGCAGTCAGAAAACACACTGAAACAAAAAGTGACCGCTAACTGGATAACGAAATATTAAGCTGCTACCCTGCGAGAAGGACTGCATAAAATCTGTTAACTTGTCAGCATTATGAGTCTTTCACTACGGGCCAGGGCGTGGTTGATTCGAACTAATATAAACGCACTTACAACGTGAATGCTCTCCTCTGAATAATGGATAGATTACATGACTAATCTGAAAATACTGACCTAAGAGAAAGAAATTAGACCTACTAGTTTAGAGAAACCGATTGTTTTTAACTGGACTCTAAGTCGTATTTAAAGCCTCTGCCTCTGACTAGGTATCTATTTTTAGCTCGATTCCTTGATTCCTAGTCGTAGGCACAGCCACTGGTACTACGGGGATTTCATGTATCAAGTACTTGAGTATGGAAGATTTTCTGTTTATTGCTTTGTTTCTGGTGTACTTTCCATTTTGAATGAAACATCCAAAGCTTTTGAAGCAACTAGCAGGTGTAATATGTACCTGCATGCCATGTGTTCTGTTTTATGTCACCAAGTGCTATTTCAACCCAGAATTAGCATAGTTTGGATTATGTTTTGGCAGGTTTTCAACAGTACTTAATTGCCTTACACTTCAAAACTTAACAGTGAGAAAGAAATGTAAGAGAATACTGTGGAGGCACAGAGTGTTAATGTACATTGTTTTCAGGTGTTATAAAATGGTGAAAAAGTGTCTGTGCTGCTTGCTGTATATTAATGAATGAAGTAGATATATCAGTATCAACAAAGATAGACCAACCCTTGCATATTGTATTATGTGTTGTATTATGTCCAGAGAAGGACAATCTATTGCGAATGTGAACAATACATTTGCAAGCAGGTCATTTTGACAGTCTCCAGGCAGAAGAAGTTTTAGATACTTGCACACCAATTTCCATTTACTCGTCATTTTCAGGTGGGAGAAGAGGTGGGTGCCAATGAGACAACTCTGTACTGAAGTATGTTATTGTTTGGTAATGGTTTGCTGTTAGTTGATCTTGTAATTCAGTTAGTATGGTCTCAGAGAAAAGACTTTGAAGTAAAATTTATTTTTTTTGTCGTTGTTTTCCCTTTCATTGTGATAGTCTTGCAATATTAATACTTATTATATAGGTAGGCTAATACATCAAAACAAACTGGAATTTCTGACTAAAGTGCATAACAATTAGACATGCCAGCCACCATGTGGACTTAAATTAAAGTTTGTCGGTTCTTAGTAAGCCAAAACTGGTCTGTGGCCAGTGTTAGCCAGTCCGTAACTGACTTAGTTTGCCAGACTAACGCACACATACAAATTTCAGTCAATTGAAAGTTTATATTAGTCCGTTTTACTAGTCAATCTTCACTGACTAGATAATAAAATTGTTTATCATGGCAGAATAGCATTTCATTTCGTGGTGTAGGCACCATATTGACTGGCGTGATCTTAGTCAGTGGGACCAAATAATGTTTTCATGCATCATTGAAAACCGTGTGTCAAACATGATGCTTTCAAAGTGCTGCACTCGATCTCAATGAAAACTGTCATTCGTAGGATTTTGGCTGTAGATCCCTAAATGGCACGAGTCAGTTGCTAGAAGGTTAAACCCCGAAATGTTTTCTGACCCTTTTCTTGCTTCAATGATCTAAAGTGCCTATGGAGTTTATGGGAAGGAAAAGTAAAACTAAGTCACGTTATCAAATACAATGGAACAACACGTGGTGTGAATACATGCGTCATAGGAAATACAAAACAGAACCGGGAGTTCCAGATATTAAAAAAAGAACAAAGCAGGCACGTGTTTATAACACCTCCCTGACCAAATTTCTAGCTTTTATCGCGTCGCACCTGAAATGGCAAAATTGTACAATATTGCTCGCCTGCTACACGTATTCCAATTTACATATACATCTAAGAAGAACCCGTTGGCAATATGTCAATGGAGGATCTAAGGAGGGTATAGTTGGACGTTGAAAGAACAAGAATGACTCTCGTCCAAAAGTGAGGTTTCGATGAATGTTCCCGTTTCTGTCGCTTTTTATCTTCAATAATTACCAAAATACATGTACACAGGTTTATTTTACATATCTCCAGAACCATTGAAGTCTTTAAATAGATCCTCCCCGTAGTAAACATATCACAGCTTTGGTCCTTGAAATTTTATAAGTTTAAGCAAAGCTAAAACTACTTTCTGTAACATCTTGCTGTCAATATGCATTAGGCAGGGTGCAAATATTATAAAGACAAAAATCTTCAAAAAAAGTTTGTTTTTTTTTTCTATCAGGACTGAGTGATACCAAAACGCCTCCTTAATTGAATGGAAAAATAGTTCTCTGTAATTTATTTGTAGGTATGCAGATACCAGTCTCAGGATTGGTTCGTAGCACAATTATGGACGTTTGATGTAAAAATGGCCACGAAAAATGGCATGCGAGAGATAAACAGTATGACATTGTTGTATCTATTACATTAAACAACACAGCTTTATTATATATAACTTTGAGCAGATGTGGGTAAAATGCAGTTAGAATGTAGGTACAATGCAGGTCAAGGTCAAAGGTAGGAAAAATTTCACAATACCATATTGACTCAAAGGCAGGTAACATTTCACAATATCATATTGCCTTATGAGTTATGAGAACATTGGCCCCACATTTGTCAGTATAATTGTAGAATTGAGGAACATCAAAACGATATTATATTGAACGATTGTGAATAAGTTTTAATGTCCCTATTGCTTTTCACATTCAAGGGATAACTAAAAGAAATGGAGAAGCTCAAATGTCAGCTGGATATTATTTCCATTAAAGAAAATGCACAAGAGAATCTTCAAATCTTGTTTTTTGGGGGTAAATATCGCCCTATTTGTTTGTTACAAGAACGTGGTCTTTTCCACTCTTTGCAAGTGTATAGGTAATCACTACTAATGAAATTCTTCTGTGGAACGGAAAACCAAAACGAAATACAAAGACCAAAGTATTCCCTGCATATAGCAGGCCTCACATTTTAAAATAGACGGTTGCCTTGAAAACTGATTTCTTTTTTAAAATGATTAGAATGACAATATCTTGACAGTGCAAAAAGAGGAAAATGGTTTTTGCATTGAGACTTAGGCTTTAAATGTTGCCATCCGTTTGTTTACGGTACTTGAATGTAATTCTCTCTCTTTTCTTTTCATAAGGGGAAGTCTATCGATCAAAAACAAGTGCCACACCGAAACAGAATGTTTAATTTTAGGAACACCGTTCTTTCCTAGTCCTATCTTAAGGAAGGCAGTGTTGAAGTTTCCCTTATTAAATCCCAGCGAAATAGACTGTGCTAAGCTCCTTTCAATTTACATTCATGGTAGGTAATTAACAAGCGTGTTAAAGCACGTGTTTGTATCTAACTGGTTGAATGAAAAATCCCACATTTTTGTGACCTTCCCTACGCTCTATTAATCTAAAATGCCTTTCTTTTGTATTTTGCTTTTAAAACATTGAGACGTACGGTTTTATGAAATAACATAAAAATTCGTAGTCAGAGTGTCATGGTAAAAGAAAGAAGGTGTGCGTCATATGGAAGACAAGCAAAAACCGGAATTTCAAGTCTTTTGTGTTTGAGTCAATGGTTCTTGAGGAAATATGTGTGGGTTGATCTCGCCTTAACATCTTCAAAAAATGAAAATAAAGTTATATGAATCTAATTAAGTCCCAAATGACAATGACCTCTCCCTTACTTTAGTGGCCTTTTTGGGATTTATAACACAAACATACAAATCTGCCACCCATGTATACCTACAAGGTTATGAAGAGGCTGTGCTGAGCTATTTTCAAATCAAGCGTCTTTCAACCTAGTGTGCAAAATAAAATGTACTCAGCAAAGTCCTTATCTAAACAAGAGGTCTAGCGTCCAGTCTGTCAATACCTTTCAGCCTGCCGAATAACATGTTTCAGAATTATTATCCCACGTCCCTACATGCAATGTATGCTGGCATGTCAATAACGTCGCTCTCTTAATACTTTGCCGACGAGCTTAAAATCACTCGAGAGGAGAGAGAATCATCACAAATCTAATCATATAGAAATTTTGTTGTACTATCCTGGAACTCTGAAGGGAAAAGTCCACGCCAGTGTGTAGGAAAAGACCATTGTAGTTACGGTGAGCCCTGTCCCCCTAAACGATACCCACAATCGCCCCATATAAATCGTGCTTAGGCTAGTCTAGTACGCCTATATAATGAATGTGCAGTTCCGTCTGTGATTTTACCCGTAGATAATGAATGGGTTACTAGCCTGATGAAATCTTAAGCCTAGCAAATGATCATGTCTCAACGTGGTTTATTTCGTGTGGGCTTTCTTCTTAGTTTTGATAAAAAAGATGCATATTATGACATAGAATTAGAGATGCTTTCACTGTTATGGGGGTAAAGGACAACGTTATTACATTGCCGTCAAAAGGATTATCCCAGGGTTTCTCTGCTTGGGCTAAACATTTAAGTTGATTTTAGCATTCCAGTTATGGTAATTAATTTGTGGCCTTTCATTGAAAAAAATAATCACATGAAGAAAACATTAAAATTGCAAACAACTTGTATGTACATCTCCTTCAGGCCACCAGACTCCCTCCCAGTTTACCATGGCCCTGTATAATTTGGTATTTATAGGTTAATAACAAACTTTTCTCTGCCTGATCCCCTTGCACAATTTTTTTTTATTGAGTTTTTAAGAACTTCAAGACTAGGAGATATGTGTTCATTTCATTAAACTTTTATTTCAACCAATAAAGATCTTTTTACTAATGAAATAAAAGAGGAAAAATATCGGAGAGATGACAACTAGACATTGCTTAGTAGATAACAACTTTGCCTCTAGTGATGTGAGGTGGCAAGGATTATGATAAACTCATCAAAGCTGTAAGCTTTTATTAACATTTTCTTTACCCCTTCAACAATACAAACAAACAGACAGACAGTAAAGAAGAAATATAAAGCAATGTGATTACTAAAATCACATGAAATCTGTAATAAACTTCCAAAGACTCTTAATCTGATCCCCTTACCCCCTTAATTCCAAAGTGACTGCAGAATGATCATAAATTTTCAATCTTTACACTGAGGCTGTTAATCATTGGTTAAAATAATATTGACCTTATAATTTTCTTCCTGTTTAATGACAGGTACTTTTAGATGACAAGAATATCTCATCATCAAACTTTGAATGCCCACGGGGATTCTACAAGTGCAGCCATGCTGCAGCTTTAATAATATGTGTCATTCATACTTTAAGTAGAACTGATGTAGAATGCCAATGAAAAAAGCACAAGCAATCATCAGAGCAACTAACTACTGTTGAACAAATGTACTCTCCCCCCTAAGCATTACAAACCCCTCACAAGGAAAGTCTGTCATGAAGATCAGAAATTGCCTATAAATGAACTTAAGCAGTATGATCAGTCTACAGGGCTAGGGTGAATTCTCAGCAAAGAGCTACAGGGCACCACCCCCCCCTCAAAACTTTGGAAGAGATTATTTTATCAAAAGAATTTAAAAATAGTGACTCTCAGGTTGATAATTTGCTGGACAAAATGAAAGTAGCTGAAGAACAACAGCATACTATTCAGAAAGCAACTATAGTTTGAAGAGAAAACCCATCATGGCAACTTCTCAGGAAGGAAAGACTAACTGCCAGCAATTTTGAGATTATTTTGAAATCCAAGAGAGCAACCCCCTCCCTCATGAAGAGGTTGGTTGCAGAGTATGACCTCTATGGTGTTCAATCCATCAACTGAGGCTGAAGGCATAAAGGCCTTTACGAAGGCCACGGGTTTAACTGCGACAGATTCTGATTTGTGGCAGGCAATTTACTAGAGCTGCACAACGTTTCACAATCTTTTCGGCATAGCACTTCAAGAAGGGTGGTGTGAAGCTTAAAACATGAAAATCTGTAAGCCTAGCATTTGCTCTTTCAACATGTATTCTGCATTTTGCAATGTTTTTGTTACCTTAACTTTACTTACACTGAACTTTCAATGGTTAAGAAATGGTAGAATGTTGAGAGGGACTTCTTCAGGTATAATTTTTCGTATTAAAAATCCTTTGCCTGCAAGAATAAGGTCACCAGGTTTAACAACATTAGGAAGTTCTGACTTTTCAATAATAGTTTCTTTCAGAAACACCCTTGATAAAGTGGGCTTACATATGTAATTACAGCATTTGGGGCAACACCAAGTAACAACGTGAAGATGTGCATACCACGGTAGAAAGAGTTATGTTTTCTTCATACTTTTTAACAGGGTATGAGCTGCTACTTTAACATCTATGCAGTCTATAACCATACGACAGTTGCTGAATAGTAGAACGGAACCCGGTAAAGATGTCTTGCTTTTCTCTCTTGAAGTACATTATATTCCATAGGGTCTTGATACAGCAATTTATGAAGGACATGAATAATGTTTTACAATATTGCTAACTGTAGTGTGCTGCAAAGGAGTAGCTGTGCAAGATGTAGATTGGTATAGTTCTGACGAAGTTTCATCAGTATCATAAATACTTGGTCTACTGTATCCACTTTCTAGCCTACAAAATACACAATAGCATCTTGAAATCTTTTGACATAGTTAACAAATATGAGAAACCTATCTTTGTCTGGAAGGCCAATTCCCATGCGAATGACATCACCACTGAGTGATAAGAATGATTATATGATTATTTGATTCTTTTGCTGCCTTATAATCATATCAAGTTCTTGAAGAGTGTTGTTTAGCTGTGCACTTAACAGCAACTTGTCTACATTATTAGCTACTATTGCTCTCTTGGACATGAAAACCAACTGACTGCGGGCAATTTTGTTCCTTATTTTGAAGTCTTTTTCATCTGCTCCATCTTCATTATCATTTGTTCTTTTTTTTGTAATCTTTTTTTTTGAGGAACAAGAATTAAATTACAGAATAACTGGTTAGCATTTCTTTTGGTCAGTTCTGGACCATCCTTTTTTTCTTTGACGAAATGACAGCTACAGACACGTCCTCTCGCCTTCAAGATAAAATTTAACAATACTAAATGATTCTAGTACACATAGCTTAGTGACTGACTTATATTGGGCAGTAATGTGGGACTTGGGGCTAGAAGCATGAAGCATGGAACTGGTTTAAATTCCTTTCCCCTTCCATTGGGCCTCAGGTACCCTACAAATCCTCCACCTCAATATATCCAGATGAAGTGAAAATAATACCCCTTGCCTATAGACTGAAATTATAATACAATCCCCATGTAGATTTAACCTAATATTTACACTTCAATTTGTTCAAAACGACCGTAAAATGGGTCATGGCTACTCAGCACGACTGAAAATGATATGGAAAATCATTGTATTTGTAAGTTTCTTTGAACACAACTCCCATTAAAAACCTCTCTGCTACGTAGATATGCTGCTGGCATACGTACAGTAGCAGAAACTACTTAGGAGTGTAGTGAAAACTATTTTCAAGCATTAAGTGGCACATATTCATCTTTTAACTACATTGACTGTTACAACAGGTCATACAGTAGATAGGCCTAGTCACTAGTCGTAGTTTAAGCAATAAAATAAATTTCAAATCATGTACAGTAGGTTGCAGAGCTAAGCTGTCTTAAATTTTTCAAGTCAGTATTGATAACTAAGAATCAAAAATTAATAACTCAGAAACAATTGAAAAGATATGCATACTCATTAAAAAATTGTCATACTGTAATAGACCTACTGAAGTGACCTAAGCCCGTACACTACAGTCCTATTGACACTAAATGTAGTTTGCCACCCACACTTTCATGCGTTTGTAGATTGGCCTACCACCGAATCACATTTGCAATGCGGCCCACAATGTTTGTACCTTTGTGCTGCAAAAACTTGATTTTCTGACAGTATGAAATATATTTGAATAGTTTGCTTACCGTATTAACTTAATCCATCTTCTTTTCTCCTCTTCATTCTCTAAAAATCTGTAAAAGTGTCACTTATGACTTTCTGAATGATGATTACAACCCGTTACGAAGCAAATACCCATTTTGTACAGCTACATTATTTGGGCACAATAGCTAGGCCTACATACACTGTACTAGTTCCACGAAAGTTTGTTTAGAGTCAGTAGATTGGTCGTTATGACATCGTGACGTCACACTTCGGAACTCTATAAGGATTTGGTTAGGCATGACCATAAAGACTTGTACAGACGTAATTGATGACGTCATATGTCACAGTCAATGTTGGCTAAAATCGTTTCCTTTTGTAATAATTTGCCTATCGGTGTGTTAGAAAAGGTTGTTTAACCACATGATATTTTGAAAGGGACTGACAACTTTTAATATAATACTTCTGAGCTTCTAAGGGGAGGAGGAGGGGTCGGAGTTGAAAATGTAGGTAAAAAATCAAATTTGTCTGAAGTTTACTTAAAAGGATGTGGGTAACTCCTCCTTAAACGTTAGTCTGACCACATCCAGCTTGGTATTTAGGTAAACAGGTAATCAGATATTCAAGCGTAGATCCAGTGTTAGTGTAGAAATGAGAAAGTGAAATTTAAGTGTATTGAAACGATAAAGGGGAGCAATTTAAAAACAAGTTAGCCCTAACTTCTCATTAAATGACTGGAATTCAATATAGGAATAAATTCAGGATTACGATTTTTTTTCTTAAGCCGGCTGCCCACTAAGCGACCAAAGGCTTGCGAGCTCTTGCGATTCCTTGAGAGCTATTGTTTCCTCGAGAAGATCGCGTAGTAAAATTTAGGGAGAAAATTAGCGATCTTCTCAAGGCCGCAGGAGCTCGCAATGAATCGCAAGAGCTCGCAAGCCGTTGGTCGCTAAGTAGGCAGCCGGCTTTAAACAACTGAAAACATGAACATATTACATTGTAACGATAGTAGACATATGTCTAACCACTCCCTTATTGGTGAAAATTCCCACTACTCATTTTACTCTTTCTACGCTCTATTAATTCAAAAGGGTTTATTTTTATATTGTAGGACACAGTGCACTTGGATGGATATGAATGGGTTAACGCTTGCTTATCAAAAAAATAAAGGGTGATATGAAGTTAGCAAGACTACATCTGAGGTGTGAAATACAAACATTCAAAGACTGTCACTTCCAACTACTTGTTATAAACAAACTAAACTCTTGACACCAAATATTGAAGTATACTAGAACTTCGAATCTTAGGACGTACATAAAATGGCAAAAAAATGCATTCGTATCCCTGCATTCACCTAAGACTCACATAGTAGGGTACAATTTGATTTGTACTATAGCAATGCCAAACAGAAGATGATGGATGGGAGAGGGATTTGGGACATTGTAAACCTTTTTTCTCTCTGACCACATAACACTCCGAACAGAAAAATATTATTTAAGAATATTGTGACTATCAATCAAGGAAGATGGTACGAAAAGATCAAAATTTTCATCCTATCTAACGCGCAATAATTAAGCAAATCTGCAATGCGTTTATTTTTCATCCTATGCATTTTTACATCGTCTAATGGTACCCACGTCTTATGACACATTTTCTTTCGCGAAGAGCCCGTCCAATACTCTGGTATGGGTCACCATTTAAGATTGTTAAAAAATTAATCAGGAAATTAACAATTATCTTCATCCTTTTTTTTTAATTATATTTTAAAATATCCCAACGATATACTATTATAATAATTGTGAAAAGTGAGTGGAGGTAAGGAGGTTGGAGGACGACTTTGCTTGCTACTATTTATATGTCTATAAGCAAGAGCTGAACAAAAACACGAAGTAAATGTCGTTATTGTTTTAGTCACTTGAAACTATCAGAGTTTAAAGAAGTAGGACTGTTGACGGAAAGTGAAGCGGAAAAGCCGTTTTATAATAATTGATAGAGTAAAGAATTTTACAATAATTAGACTATGCACTACCTTTCTTTGAATCCCCTCTCCTCAAATTCTATAACATCATAAGCCAAGCCTATTCACTTCAATGACAACCTTATTCCAAATATGGTGTGTCTTGAAGTTGTGACCTAATTTGCAGCCCTTTAAATACACTGTAATAGGAGCTTAACAAAGTGAGCAACTCATGTCTTGTCCTTTGTGTGTGTTTGATGTGCTGTTTTCTGTTTAATGTCATGCTTACTGAACGTGATCGTCATTTCGTCTAGAAACTATCAAGAAGCATCAAAACCTTACCCGCACTAATAGCAAAAAAAGTACTCTTGCTTCAAAGTCCCAGACAGCCAAGGTTAAAAATCTTTCACCTTTTATAAGTAGCAAAAGAAGGCCTGCAAGGGGCATGATTCTGTATTTTTTGTGGATCGTGATGTAATTTATAGTGGTTGCTACATGGATAAAGCAATACGAGATATTGTAATTAATGATTTCTTTATATGGAACCTTACTTCATAGATGCACACAAATCTTGGTACTTTCAGATGTCCGTCAGAACTACTTAGTAGGCAAAATGGCGATGGAATCTTCAGGAGAAGATTTTCACTTTTATCCAAAAGAGCTGTTTAAAGGAAATATTGCGTTTGTGATACAATAATGCTTTATAGAATTTATAATTTTCCATGCAGAATGACAGTCAGCTCACCATAAGACATCATGGCAATTTTTTTCAATCACTAGGGATCTAAAAGAAATTTAACGAATCTTTACTGAAGAATAATATATTGTGGTCCAAACTTTTGAACTGCCAAATGATGCAATTCCTTCTTGCGTAGTGCAGTAGTTTTTGGATAAATGAAAATTTTGCTTTGGTGTATTGGTGAGACTGGATAGTCTAGAAAAGATTATAACTCACTGGTGGTCTAAAAAGAAAGAAATTTAATCAGTTGTTGCTGAAGAATAATGTTATGGTCACAACTTTTAAACTGTCAAATGATGCTATACCTGCTTTTGCAATGCCATGTGTTTGGGATAAATAAAGCTTTTGCTCAAGTGTGTCGGTGAGACAATGCGGTATCATCAGCATATTTTATAACTGATGCAAATTTATTAGACTTAATTTCATTTGTATAAATAGTAAAAAGTATAGCAGATAAAGGACCTCCCTGTGGTACACCAACCTTAATCTCAGAAGCTTCGGAAAATCCTTTATTAAGTTTAATTTGCCTTGTCCATTCCTGTAAAAATTGTTCTTACCAGAGAAGTAGCCCTGGTTCATCAATAAATGTAGATTGATCTCTCAGCAATTGATTTGGTAATACTGTACTGAAGGCACTAGAGAAGTCAAGGAATAGCACTTTTGACATGATAGCTATTTCCTTATTATTCAGATTTGAAACAATATCGTGAACCAGTACAAGAATGGCATCGATACAGGATACTCCTTTCCTATAAGTAAATTGCATTTTGTCCCCAACAGTTTCTACATAATCCATTAATTTAGAGAGCATAATTTTTTGTAAACTATTAAAAGCAATACTGGCAAGATTAATTGGCCTGAAATCATTTACACATGAAGGAATTTTTACTTCAGGAACAGGTGATGTAAGAGCTTTCTTCCATAAGCAAGGTATATCACTCTTTAATATACTCCCTTGAAAATGTACGTATATGAGGGTGCCAATTCAGTGTTTAAAAATTTTAAAAACCCACCAGGGTAATCTATCTGAACAACACGCAGCACCATTTTTTACTTTTTGAAATTGTTCACTTACTTCATTGACATCTAGTAAAGGAAAATTAAAAGCAGCAGGAATTGAAGAAATGGAAATATCATTATCACGTGAACTGTTACATCGTCCAAAATAATTAATCAACTCACTTCCAAATTTTGAGTGTATTAACATTTTGCAATCATCCTTTGGCCCTCTTATAGGTTTTATCACAGCCCAGAAATCACCAGAATTTTGCTTTAATCCACCAAAAACTTCACTTCGTATATCATGGTCATACTTGTTTATTGTTTTTTTGAATTTTGTTTCGTAGATTATTATTTCCTTCTACAATTGCTTCCTATTTTTCCTTTTCAAGCTGTTTAATTCTACCATCAGCGGGTATTCTCTTCATCCTGTCTTTAGGGTTTCCACGTTTCTTTGGTATGCATACATCTCTTAGAAAGCAAATGTAGCTTGAAATTGTTTCAGTAAAATCACTTAAAGTATCACAATTTTTCCTGAAAACATCCCAGTCAGTGGTTTTAAGCATGTCTTGCATGTTCTAAATGTTCTTTCTTGATAGATTCCAGTTCACTGTAGGTTTTGGTTTTACAGAACTACGATGAATTTCAGTAGACTTGGACCAGAGCCCAGGGCCGTTGCGACCGGGGTGTGGGGTATGGCACGCACTTCTTTCCAATTTATGTTGGTGTACCCAAATGATTTGATGGTATCCATTTTATACGGCCGTAAAAGTTAAATCGTAGTGTTGAACCATATATCGTGTAAAAATTTATGCCGTGGTGTCAATATTAATTCGATCTAGCTTTATATTTGGCCGTACATAAGCGAAAATGGAGTGAACAAATATTTAGCAGTACCAACGTAAATGAAGTGTGTTAAAATATATGACCGTTAAATGCGATTTCGAATGCCAAAATATTTGGTTGAAGTAATGAGAATACAGACTGCCAATTTTTGGTCTGGGTGACTTGTTTTTGGTTGAGTTACTTTATATTTGGCCGTATCAACGCAAATATAGAGTGCCAAAATATTCTGCCATGTAAACGCGAATATCGTGTGCAAAAAATATTTGGCCGCGTCAATGTTACTACTCTGTAAGCGTATACGGTGTGAACAAATATATGGACTGAAAAAATATTTCGTCCCCGATCGTTCGAACTATCCCATTGATTGACCGATTGGCCCGTCGGTATAGTGAATGCCCGACCTGTGTGCATGATTGCCCGTGGTGTGTTATTGATTGCCCGACCTGTGAATGATTGCCCGACCTGTGAATTGATTGCCCGACCTGTGAATTGATTGCCCGATTAGGAAAGGTTTTATTTTGATGTTTTATTATGATAACACTTCAGAGCGGGGACCCAGCGCAGACATGTAGGCTTACTTAGTACTTTGTAGGGTAAATATGGTGAAATAGAAAAAGTTCTCTTTCACCAAAACAGTACTGAGGAACAATATTCAAAACATGCATGTTGGATCATTTTAACGTCACTATCTTTTATTTACAACTTAGAGACAAACACTTGTCACCCAAAGTATATTTTTAGTGTGGGGTTATCAAAATTCTCAGTTGGTGGCTGCTCTTTGATTGTCAAATTCAAAAGATGTAGAGTAAGCTCACATTCCACACAATGCAAATAACCTGAGAGTGTTTGGATTACACATTGTAGCCTTGTATGCCCACCAGGTTCGTCATTTGAGCAATAAACTAGTACTGTGTCTGCACAAAAAGAGGAAGTTTACATACTAGTCATCAGAGGGGTCTACAAGTTGCTTAGTTGGGAGAATTGCAACTGTCTGGGGTGACTATGGGAATTGCCCTTTAATTTTGGAAGAAAATTCAGCCACAGAGGAAGACTTGGGAGCCCCAAACCTCTTGAGCATTCGGAGACAACTTGGCTTTGAACAGTGTCATGGCTGATCTATGACCCAGCAGCTCAGAAAACTTGAGAGTCCCTCATGTGCAGTGCGATAGGCCTACTGAAGTCTATCGCCTACTGCATCATCAAGTAAAATACAGTTTAGCATGGGCGGCGATCCGGGGGCGGGGGACAAGCCAGGACAGTGTCTCCCCACGGTTCGAAAATAGCCCGTTGACTTTGATTTTTCACGCAGTAAATTATTTGAAAATCGGATCATGTCCCACCCCGGGAATATTTAGAACTCGGCGCCGTCCTTAATAGGCTTGCTAGGCTGTTTACATACGGTATCCAAATAGTTAATAGGTAAAGCATGTACGTCATTGGAATGACAAAATTTTCAAAACTTTTTGCGTTGTAATTCAGATGCCATCCATCGTAGTTATAGTGGTTAAAAAGTTTATATAAGTATTCAAACAGAAAAAAGGCATTTAATGTTATTATGTCACTGACAATACAATAACCTTACCATTTTTGACCGCGTGTTTGGTCTAGTGGTAGAGCATCCGCCTCTCACGCGGGAGGCACGGGTTCGATTCCCAGGTCGAGTCATACCAAAGACTAAAAATGGAACCTTCTGCCGTTGTGCGTGATGCTCCGCATAAGCAATGGAGTAAGGGAAAACAAGCCAGTGAGCCACAACTGGACAAAAGGCCGTGGCCGGCTCGACTTGAACCAATCGGTTGGAAACTGGGCCGTTAAACCTCATCTAACAAACTTACTAACCATTTTTGATCCGTTTTTCTTCTGAACCCACACTACGGGCTTTTCACCCGTTAGTGCATCCAGGAAGTTGCTTGGGACATGGATTCACACGACTCGCCATCAATTGCACCACACAACACGGGCAATCATTCACACATTTGGGCATTCATTGTACCGACGGGCGATATCGAGCATTCGGTAGCAGGACCGTCACATACGTAAAGAAATCCGAGCGAAAAGTTTTTATTTGGGGCATTTCTTCAGAGATCGGAACGTTTCAATGTAATTATAGTTTGAACGATCTCCAGCAAGTTCATTTTTATCAATAAGTAAGTGATCACCTTCGTAAAATATCAAGGAAGCCGTTCAAATTCTTTCGCAAAATTTGCGATACTCCTGAAAGGAACTGTCTGTGTACAGTGTAGCCTAAATAATAGACACAGTATTGGGCCTAACGTTAGGCCTAAAGCCCAGGGTAAACTACAGTACAAATTACAATGTTAGTTTACTCAGTCTTATGATAGAAAGAGCTAGAGTTCGTCGGAGGCGCAGAGTAGGGCATAAGAAAGGGACTGTATTTTTTTCAATGAGATCAGAAAGGACCGTTTTAGCGAGGAGGCAAACCGAAGGTAAGTTACGTCGTCAGTCTTTAGTCCAAAAAGGCTATGACAGACATCATAGAGTATACAGCCAACACAGTGAGAGGCCAAAAACTAAGTACTGTAGGCCTGGGGGAGACAACCACCACGAAAAAGTGCAGAAGTGCTTACTTTGTATACAGAGACAAGACCACAACCAAGAAACCACAAAGTAACAAGTGCAAGTAAAAGCAAATGACAAGGGCTCTAATGAGCTGACCGGGTGAACTAGAACCCATGTGTTTGTTGGAGGGTCTCAGATCCAGCAAAAGCCTATAGGCCTAGGGAAGGATTCATTTGGAGGCAGCAGCATGGGATTTAGGATGGAACAAATGTTTTAATTAGTATTTGTTGGGGGATTATACACACACAATAGGCCTAACGTTAAAGCCGTTTTTTTTTTTTGCTTTTAAACAAACATTGAAATAATAGACTGAAAATAGTAACAGTTAATACTGCTTCTGTACGGCCCCCTGGATCCACACCGGGGCTTTGCCCCTGGACCCCATCAGGGGCCCTAAGGCGGGCCCCTGGACTCCACCCGATAACGCTCGTGCTTCGCGCTCGCTTTACGCATCACCAGATCTGTCGGCAAAATATGACCTCTACACCCTCCAAAGATTACACCTTCGCTACGCACCTGAGTCGGGCGATTGCCTCCCATGAAGCCGCAATTGTCGCTGTCGAGGAACTTTGCCACCTTAAAAGATACCCTGAGTCTCAGGGCCGTCGGTGGTAGTGGAAATCGTTGTGGTCTTTGACTTCTTGCATTCACAATTCAAAATCCTAACCGATTTATGAAATCGAAATACTCAAAACTTTGCGGCGCTTTTTGCGCCTACCCAGTATAAATTGGGATCTGATTGTTTCATATGTTTCTAAGTTAACATGAAGGTATCATCTCACTTATTTCTGCCCAACAAGTTGAAGGAGGACTCTTGGAAAGCTCCCTCCTGTCTGAGCCTGGAAAAGTAATAAAAGACTTGTTTTGAAAGGTTCGTTGGGCCCCAAAGCATGAAACACCATTATGTGACTGAGTGAAGAAATTGTTTTAAAAGGAGAAGGGGCCCCCTTTAAACCCTTCTTCAGGTGAGCACTTTCAAAGCAAACTGTTATGTAAGAATAATGATATGTTGGAGTTTTTTATCTTTGCCTCTGAACAAGAAATGTCTAGTTACGTAATTGACCATGACTGGAGTGTATATTTCCAGATCTGTGGCGTCGAGGGTGGGGAGAGGGGTAGAAGGGGAGGTTAAATTTGACAATTCCTGCATGCAAAACATTTTAGAAAATGTACACGTAAAATGGTGGCATTTGCATAGAGATTTGGATTGGAAGATACGGTAGACTATTTCCGTTTCGTTAATTTGCCATAGCAAAAATGTGTTTTACAGGAAAGAAATACACAATATAAAGGATAATAATGCTATTTGTTGTTTTTCTTCAGTAAAAACCTTTTCAAGTTAGTAATTACAGTGTCACCGGGTTTGATATCCTGGAGAGGGGTGGGTATCCCCTTCAAGTGGATTTTGTTCATGTGAGGTTGCGTAGATTCAAAATAGTACGATCCTCTGCAGACTTTGAAATGAATGCGTTTTTCGAAATTCTCATCACTTAAAGATTTTTAGCTGTGGTACTACACACCCCAAGACTGGTAAAATTATGGCGAACAGCTCCATGATTAGTAGTCTGTTGGGTGGACAAAATAATCATCGAGGTATAGAAAAGAAATGACCCACCAGCCCGTCTCAGGGCCTTCGGTGATTGAGCAGGGTTGCAATTTAACACTGTTTTCAATTGCATGTGGTGTGCTCAGATTAGACCACAAATATCACAATGTGATCATTGCTTAACAAAGCCCTTCCCAGAGTATCAGCCGGTCGGCTGTGGACAATGAAAAATGGACGATAAATGATTGTAAGGGTAACATAAGGACTTTGAACTATAAACAAGCTGACCAAACTTATTATTGGAACACGTACTGATTTGTTATAGGTTTGCACGAACGGTTGCTTTATAAAATTCCAGTTTAACGCAATTGAGGGATAAGCTGACGTATACTGCATTTCACTGAGAGCTGATTCCAGTAGAATAAGGAGCCAAGAGCTCTATCTAATTTTGGATAAATGCAACATTAATATGGGGGTGAGTGGGCAAGGAAAAATCTAAGGTGACCCTATCAGATATCTTCCTCATGACTCCGTAGTGCCACCACTCTTTACAGTACAGTTAATTAATTGTAAGGTAATATTCGAGCGCTAAGCGACCCGAAAGTTGACTTATTTTACCCCTAATTTCTTTGAGAATGAGTTAAATTTGTTGATAAAATTCAAATATGATAACGATTATAAATTCCAAAACCTTTCAAGCAATATTTTGATATGCCAAGACACTTATCCTTAATTATTCATGTTTTGAGGGGCTAAAAGGTATCTTGGTCCCCTCAGTCAAGTTATGTACGGCGATATCCCTACCCTCGCACTTCGTAAGCCTACGATTATGCAGCAGATAATCGTTTAGTCTCAAAGTCTCATTGGCCTGTATAAAACAAACTTATGAAAGGAGATAGTCTGTTACGTGTTTTACGAAAATATTAGGTCGATAGGCGATCATACCACAGTGAACATTGGCTAAATACAAACAAAAAACTCTCCTGTTCTTTTCAACATTTTTATCAATATCACAGTACCGTCGGAAGGTACTTTCGATTGGGGGCTGACTTGTGCATGTTGAAAAGATGGATATAGTGTAGGTACGCTACGCCCCACCATGTATTGGCGCGTAATGTATGGAGGAAATGTTTTTAAAAAAAATACCTCCCATATTGTAGAAAATGGCCCTAAAAATTTAAAATGTTGGTATACATTTCTTTGACATTTATGTAAATTTGCACAAATTCTGATTCAAATTTTATGCCAATTTTGTAGAAAACTAACTAAAATTTCTGAATGACCTCCTTCGTTGGGTTGATAACTTGAACTCATTTCTCCACCTCATTAGATAATCCCTTTGGGTAAGGAGGCAATGCGGTTAATTACACATTTGACTATCTACTAAATTTAGTGGACGAAATATCTCCTACAGTTTTCGGAGACCTTTTGATAAAATTGATAACGAAATCCCCCATTGATTGTTATTCGAATATGTGTTTTAGATGACAGAGGAATTGGTTATAGACTGCGTGGAACTATTAATCATATGAGTAATCAGTAACTTAAGATAAAGCGTGACCTTAAAATTTCGAGACTTCATGCTGGATCATGCATTGACCGTTTAGATTTCAAAAAAAAAAAAAAAAAGACTCAGAAATATAGCAAGTCGTACGACATTGAGTCACTATTTTCAAATACTTTCATAAACGATTTTTTTTCCTTATTGACAAAAATGATACGTCACGGCTAGCAACTGTTTATTACAGGCATATATGTGTAGCAAGCAATTTCGGAAACCTCTGGCCTGTCTATCAAAAGACGCAGGCTCACTCGATAAAGAGTTCATTCATAGCCTCCACCTGTTCTCTTGTCTCTCCCAAAGGAAAGAATAGACTATTGTCGCATACATGCCCAAACACCACGGAACGGCGAAAGACATTCTACAGTACGTCAATATTGTAACGTTACTTCGTTGTCAGTCAGGGAGAATGGACTAAAGATGTCTGGAAGATGGAACGAACAATTATGACAGAAGAGGGTACTTTGCCTTCTACAAAGATCTAACTTTATTCTGATTCATTTGCAAAGATTGGTGCAGCCCCGTGGGGCGGATAACATGATCAATTATTTGTTGTAATTAAAATAGTAGCTTAACTTATATACATATATACACTTTAAACGGTAATAAATGACTTGCACAACACCTGCGCCACAGTAAAACCTTAGTGCGGCGCAGTGCACCAACCGCACAATGATGAAATACGGATCACTGCGCACCAATTCCGAAAAAAATGTGGGTCTATCTGCGGGAGCTCCGCACCTACTTTCGCAGTGATAAATGTAATTTGGGCCAGCAGTGCACCATCTGCGTAACTGAATACTTGAACTGCGGAGTCTCCCTTCTATCTGGGCTGCACGTAATGCAGAAGCTCCGCACCAGCTGTGTAAATAGAAATCATTGAACTGCGGAAGCCACCGAACTAGCGGCGTAAATAGAAATACTTGATCTGCGGAAACTCCGCACAAACTGCTTAATAGAAAAATTTGATCTAGGGAAACTCCGCGCTAGCTGCGTAAATAGAAATACTTGATCTGCGGAAGCTCTGCACTAACTGCGTAGTGATAAATGTCCCGTGCGGACGCAACGCAGCAACTTTCGTCGCACTTATTTGTTTCTGATGGACGTAGCGCCCCAACTGCGCAATGATAAATACTGTCTATACAAATTAACAAACAATGCGAATAGCTATCATTTACACTTACAAAATTTGGCCATTCTTTCTTGTTCTTTCTCGCTACGACATGTGTGTGAAAGCTAACTGAAGATGGATTCATTTCATAATCTGAGCCAGCCTCGTGTCTGGACAGCAAGCGAAAACACGTAGTTACTATTACATACAACCAGCATATTACCTTTTAAACGCTACGATAGTACCATAGTGCCGTCTCGACAGTAAAGCTATACACGATACCAACATTGGTTATTCATGATTACACTTGTACAACATGACTGGTGTACTGAAGACATATGTTGTCACAAGGAGCTTGCAAACAAGAGGAGCTTGTAAACACGTGCGCCCTAGTTCTGGAACAATGCAGTCGCCAGTCGAGCGGAAGTGACTGCGTAGCCGGGCATACATTTACAATTGTTTAAAAGAAGGTACGAAATCATAAGGGAATAACGGCCACATCGCAGGCTTATGTACAATTGATAGTGAAGATTTCGGGCCTGGAAGAATTTAAGAAAAAATCCTACCCAGTTGCCTATTTTATAGTAACCCTGGTTCGTTACAATATCTAGACCTTTTGGAGTGCAAGCATCTAAGATGAATGTTACAGTTGAGTAACGTAGTAACAGTTTGTTGGTCTAAAAAACATTAGTTCTCATCTAAACTCTCAATACAAAAAGTTGAAGGAGTGAGTTAGATAGATAGTTAGATGAGGTTTAACGGCCCAGTTTCCAACCAATTGGTTCAAGTCGAGCCGGCCACGGCCTTTTTTCCA
>WURT03172210.1:0-10450 GCA_009936505.3 Holothuria glaberrima | reverse complement strand
CACCAAAAACAATAGGGTTCTTCTTCTCAACATGACAAATCTATATACCAAATATGAAGTGTCGGTCATTCCTATCTCGAAATATCATGTTTACAAGGTTTTCGCAGTTTAACCTCTGGTGACCTCAAATGACCTTTGACCTCCACCAAGGGTGCTTCTTCTTAACATGCAAAATCTAAATACCAAATATGAAGTGTCCGTCTTTCCTATCTCGAATATCATGTTTACAAGGCTTTCAGCTTTTGACCTCTGGTGACCTCAAATGACCTTTGGCCTCCATCAAAAACAATAGGGTTCTTTCTCTCAACATGACAAATCTATATACCAAATATATGAAAAGTATCCGTCATTCCCATCTTGAGATATCGTGTTTACAAGCTATTTTCAAGGTTTTTGGCTTTTGACCTCTGGTGACCATAAATGACCTTCGACCTCCACCAAAAACGATAGGGTTCTCCCTCTCAACATGACAAATCTACATACCACATATGAAAAGTGCCGGTCACTACTAACTCAAGATATCGCGTTTACAAGTTTTTTGGTTTTTGACCTCTGGTGACATCAGATGACCTCTCACCTTCACCAAAAATAATAGGGTTCTTCCTCTCAACATGACAAATCTATATACCAATTATGAAAAGTGTCGGTCACTGCTATCTTGAGATATATATGTTTACAAGCTAGGCATCACATACACACACATACACACGCATACATACACACACACGACATCACCATGGCATAGATTCCTTGCCTGCCTTCGGCAAGGAATCAAAAAGTCAACTTTTTATGACCTCATCCAGACCCCCCCCCCCTTTCAACCATAATCCTACCCAAAATATTTTGGAGAGGGGAAATTCCTCTCTCCCCCCCCCCCCACAAAAATTGTCAGAACCTTGTGTCCACACTCTAAACAGTTTTCAAGTATTGTCTCTGGCTTTACTGTAAGTGACTCACAGTCCCATGGGTCCCAAGAAAGTGTGTCAATCTTTTCCCACATAATTTTGATACAACTGTAACTATTGAAAGAAAAGACCAAAAATATTTAGTGAATTTTTTATTGTGACAGATGATGTAACAAACCATTTTGTAGACATCTAAAAAGCAAAGATTTTGTCTCCACAATTGGAACTTTTGGTCTCCAGAAAGGCCAATGCATTTTACACACCAAATGTGTGCATGTCTTCAAGTAAAGCTCTGATGATCTTCTGAGAAACCCAGAATGTGAATGCAGTACAAAATTTCCAAAAACACTTGACACGTGTAGAAGACTCAAAGAGCCATTCACATTATTTTCAAAAGTCTGTCCTTATTTTAACATACTGTAGGAGAGTTACTGAAACAAGGTCTTATGATACCCTAATGTTTGTTATTTAGGAGATACACTATCGTCTTTACCCCACTACTGTCTGGAAGCCAGAACTTCAAACAAAGCTTGTAGGATGAACCTTCCAAAATTTGACAAGACTTTAAAATTGTATTCAGATGAGTACTGATTTACGCAGCATGACATTTTGCTGTGACTTGTGTAAGAACTGAGAAAAATAAATGATTGCTGCTGAAATTTCCATTGACATTTTGCCTTGTGGATATTACCTTCATTGTATTGAATACTGGTCTAGTAAATCATGAGGCCAGTTCAGATACTGGGTTTTGGCTAAACAGGTTTTACTCTATTACTGTAGTTCAGGAAAAGTTTGTCGACATCAATATAATGGGGCATACTTTGGGAAGGATCAGTACTGAAACTTGCATATATGCATCAATACCAAGGCAATATGGTTTAGTTCTACTAATAAAATATGATCTGATATCAAATCCTAAAGAAACTACAAACATTCAAGCATCAAGTCCCTCTTCTTCACATTGTCTTAGCAGAACTGAACATGCGCAGCATTGACAATAAAGGGTGAATTCATCCTTGGGATACAATTTTAAATTTACACTTGAAAGGTCTGTACAGATTGAGCTATTTCAACCATACGTACCGTACCAAACAATCACACCTCATGCTCAGATATCACCCTGAAGTCTATACAAATCACAGTTGACCTAAACCCAGTACCGATGACTACTCGCATTTTCCCACTTCCATACTACTGCATCAATAGAAACATGAGAACCACAATATTTACCTGTAGTACAACTTAAAGACCCTGTACAAATTTCCCACCTTTACTTTTTGAGTAAACAACACTGAACTTCCTGTTCCCTTTCCTGTAAAGTGGTTTACCAAGGAGCTGGGCGGTTAGAGTAGACAATCCTGTGCAAAAACGTTGTAGTTCAAATGCTGTTCCATACTGTACACTGTCCACGAGAGACTACAGGAGTCACAGTATGATACTAAGGGTAGAGGATCCGCCAATCACTTGTGTGCATTTTAGTAGTGTAAATGTGCGGTGTCATTGTATGATGCACTTCAGTACTACAGTATATCACCTTTCTTCCACTAGACCATGGAAGTACTACCTCAGAGGTACTACTGCACTTCCATGACTAGACCTGGGAAGTACTACTGTACCTATACATAGGAGCATGGAAGTTCTGAGGTATGGTAGTACTTCCATGATAGGCAGTACGTTAACCCTTCCATTACTGAATAATGCCATTATACAGAGTCAGCTACAGTTGAAACTAATATGCACAGTAACATGCAGTGCACAGATAGAAGGGGTAAAGAAACCAACCCCCTTCCGCCTCCCCTTTCTACATGTGATGCTCAGCTGGCAAAATTAAAGTGAAAAATAGCAAAAGTGGAAACCTGTCCTTACATCCTCATCTCCCCCCCCCCCCCCCAGGCCCAAACCCTGGCATTTTCTGAAATCCTGTGTATGTGTGCTGTCAATGCAAATCATTCAAATTAATGTTCATCTAAAAGTTATTCTGTAGTAAACTGCCACGTCACAAACACTTCTCTTACTATGCTACAGGTCTGGGCCATTTTTGTCCAGAATGACCACATGCTACAATTTTCCAATATTTATACATAATTGGAAAAAATGTCACCTGTCATGAAAAAGCAGCCTTTACCATGTCTTTTACATGGCCTAAAAGGAATCCATCTACTTGTGCATTACGGGAGTATCAGATTACGGCTTCTTAAACTTTTATACAAGAACATAAATTATTTTTTCACAGCATAAAATGTATGTGAAATGGGGAGACTGTTTATTCCATAAAAGCTTCTACATTAGGATTTCCAACTTCCATAAAGCTTTAGGTAGAGGATATGTAACTGACTCTGGAGTATAAACAATTCATACACTGTAGAGGTTAGTCGTTAATCAATTTCTGTAGTCCAACGAATAATGTCAGTGCATTGTTTGACAGTACATGGACTACTGTTACAATCATTCCCCATAGCAGAGCTTAGGGTATCCTGATACATACTGGAAAGTATGAATTTCCACTCAAAGTCCTTTGTACTGTATGTATACACTATAAAAGAGTATCATCCACTTCACAGGTCTGGAGCACCACCATTTTGGACTAGTATTGTTCTGGCAAAGTATGGCTGACACTGTATGCCTGTTGGTTCCTATTGATTCATTTGGCATCTATAGGCCCAATTATTAGGATGTTTGTTAGCACATCACAAAATTGTTGCTAGTCTCTGGATTATTCCAGTATTACACAACCACTTTGGTGTAACTATTTGGCCCTATACAAAGTTTCTCTCCCATAACATCAGTAGGCTACTGTACAGTACAACCATGGTGAATATGTATCCAAATTCCATTCTAAGTGTGAATTGTTTTTTTTTTTGAATTTTTGAATTGAAAAGTTTAATTTTTAATTAATTTATTGTGACCTCTTCCAACAGTCAATGATGCAGTACTCAAGTGGCTTCAAGTTTACAACCTCAACTGTAAGGTCAATATATAAATTTACATATTTACAATGCTATTAAATCTAACCTAAAAAGGAGACAAATTTCCATGTGTACACTGTACATCCAAGTGTACAGAACTGTGTACTGGGGTTTTATATCAGAGATTCTTCACCGGGTTTGCATTCAATAGAGACAGACCTGCCTGAGGTGGGGGTCTAAGGAAAGAGAGACCCCTAGGGCTTGTTTTGCCAAAATTTTTGTTTATGTAAGACCTGATTCACAGTAGATGCAACATTGGGATAATGTTTGGCACTTTTGAACACTTTAACAAACTTTGTTCCATCCAGCATTTAAAGTCTCTTCCTCAAAAATCCTGGTCCTTTGAAAGCTTACCATGTCTTTAGTATGGAGCTATACTATAAAGATGTGACGCAGATGCATTTCGTTACTTCCGACATGGATACTTCTCTGACTAGCAACTCCCTGGCCACATAACGCCAAACAAAAACTTACAACTGTACGTGTACAAAGAAGTACAGTACTGCACATCCTATACTGAACTGTGCATGCTGTGCACGCTGCATCCATACCATATTGCACTTCGGTTGCATATTTGACCTTACACTACAACCAATTAAGTGCATAATGTGATTTAAAGGACTCGTGGTCATTGGAGTCGTTTAATTTCTACAACACTGATGCAATAAACAAGAGAGAAGCCTACTGTGATAATTTAATTACTTCATTTAAAAGGCTACCGTGAAAGGATAGTACAGGCACTTCACCTGTACACGTGCACAGAATGTTATTTAACATCTGGGTCATAGTAGCCATAGTACTAGCTATCACCTTGTGTACTGATGTCTAAGGAATTTACGTCAAATAATTTCCATACCCAATGCAGAGCGATAGGTATACACGTACAAATCAATTAATACTGACCTTCCAGGTATTTACAATCAACACAATGTAAATATAACTATTTGCAGAGTAGGCCTACCTATTGTATAAATACAGATACAATGTTAGCTAATTGGTTTACTAAACATGAATGGCACATTTTTCACTGAATTGACAAGTGAGTTTGTGGATACGTTTGATATTAGACTAAATGGGAATTTTGATGTTTTTGTTCTAAACAGAGCTCAGTCAAGCATGTTTGCATGTGATAACAGTAATCAAAATAAATCAATCAATGCCTGTTTACTTGGAAAGTTCATCAACCTATCAAACTGCTGAGAGTTCAGTGTAAATACTTAGGCACCGTTAATATACAGTATATACTGTAGGCTAAAAGCTTTTGAGTCAATCACTCATGACTCTGAGTGTCACTACTCTGAACAAAGTTATAAGCAATGCAATTTTCTCTTTCTCCAAACTGTTTGTGACAAAAGGCTACCACTTACACTTTCTCTTAAAATACTTGGACAACTTTCTGTCATTAAGTCAAACTGCAAGACACATAACTTACAGAAGGAAAATATCACTTTGTGTGGCTCAAATTAAGTCTGCAAACAAAATACCTGTAAAATGCAAAAAGGTAACAAAACAATATGTGTTACCCTTGCAGCAAAAGTCTACATCATGTTCCACTCTGAGCAAAAGAAGTTCATACAAACTGTAATGACTTGGGCATGACTTTAAAATATTGTTCTTTCCGGGAAGCTGTCAAATGTCCTATAATTTTGGACATTTTCATGCAGGCTATAAAAGAGCCTAAACTTACTTCTAATTGCCATGATTTTCCCCAAAAAGGGCCTAACAGAATTTTTGACAAGGAGACTTCAAGATCCACAATTTTTGCACCCCTGAGCAATGACTGAGACTTTGCACTGTTTTGGTTCCAATCTGATAAACAATGCATGAAATTAGAAGCTGAGTTTGTACATTATTATTGTATCTGTGGCACGGTTATGTCCTTGCAATCTCTTAATATGCAAGCTCAGCATGCTTTGCCTCCTACAACACCATCAGAGAAAGGCTCCTTATTCCTAACCCAGGGGCAGTGAGGCACACCATACTCCCCTTGTATGACTGCTTCAAGTTCTACCCATACACATAACCCTCCTGTATAATTCTGAACTATCCAAATATTTTGACCCACACTGACTGTGAATAATACATCTCTACATACTGTACCTAGATGTACATGGTTGTATGCAGTAGCAGAGAACAAAGCTAGATACTACTATTCTCAGTCCCTATAGGACTTAGATTTACTGTATGGTACTGTTAGACCTACAGGACTTAACCAATCAAAAGTCAGTGCTGCCTACAGTACAGTATGTCTTTAAAATTACCAAACTGCATGTGTATGTAGGACCTACACTGAAATGAAATCTGCAGTACTTTAATCTGTATTCTGGAAAAGACTTCACCTGTCACACTATTCATAACACCAGCTGTTTGGTGTATTGATTTGAAAGCAAGATCAATTAATGACAACAGAATCCAGCATGCTCAATGACTTTGACTTAATGCTAATGTGATGGCATTTAGTGATTTGCACTGTACTTTTGTAGTATGGCACAAATATACATTGCTTACAGAGTACGCATTGAAGTGCAAGGTAGGATAGCAAGGGGAAGGGAGGGGAAGGGAGAAAAAAAAACAGGAAAAGATAGGCTGTATGAATGACATGACTGATAAATGCATGCATTTCTATATTTTTTATATTAAATTTATAGATTACTCATATTTTCACTGGTCTACACCAAAAGGGTAATTCAAACAGAATAACAACCTACAGTACTGTACCACTCAAAGTAAACTAAGAAAAGACTAGGGAAAACTGTAGGTTGGGAATTTAATTGGCAAAGGGCAGGGGGAGGGGTTTACACAGACAATTTTACCCTCTCTTGCTAAAGTTTTTCTGCCCGTGCTTCCTGGTAATTATCTCTTACCAAGCTTTCCACCATTTATGAGATAAAATTGGCTTCAAATGATCAATATCTTTTCAGGATCAATAGTACATGTACAAATACCTTTGTCAGCAAACTATAGTTTAAAAGAAAAGTGCCCCCAGATTATATTCTACAAATCTGAGCACACCAAGCAAAAATGCATGCATACTATGTATACAACTGAGATGATGTACTGTTCATCATGTTGGGCAGTGCACTGAGTGCAAGAATGATTTTTTGTCATGTTTCACCAGTACTTGAATTATGAACTTGTCAATTGTAACCATGGTCCCCCAAACCCAGGTCAATGCCAGACTGTTGCCAGACTTTTGCTGGAGATGTGTCTGCTACACCAGTAACTTGACAGTACTTCAAGGATGTGCATTGTAAACAATGGGCTGAGAAAATTGCACAGAATTTGAGGAGACTTCAAACATGTACTTTGAAAATAAGAAGAGATTGCAGAGTAGTGTTGAACCAATTATTCAAAATACTGTATATCAGTATCAACTGATATTACCCATTGGGGCCATTTTTGTCCTGTATCAGTATCGCTAAAATTTACTATGATGCCGATATTAAAAATTGAAATATTGGTGTAATTTCGGCTACTTGCCATATCGGTGCAACACTACTGCAGCGATTTTAAAGGCAATGTACAGCTACATAACGCCCTACTCTACTATGACTTATTTCGGATGCAGCCAGGCATGAAACACCTTTGATAGATTTCCATTCATCACATCCTTGCTAGGCCCATGTATGAGGGGGCAGAAGGAACAATTAAAAAATTTGTGCATTGCACACTGGATTAATTACATATTAAGGTTAAGTATGACATATATACAGAATGGAAAAATTTCAATACAAGTTGGACAAAGCTTCCTGAAAAAGCTCTCGATTAGCAAGGAAAAGTTATCACCTATTTACTGTACACACAGGTTAAAGAGAATGTATGTATATTTACTGTAGGCTACAGTACAGTATGTCATGTAGTTGACATTAGAGCTGTTAATTTCTATTTAATCTCCTACCCATTTAAAAGGAGGGAATAAACATTCATTAAGCTTTTAAACAGCATCCAGATTAAGTGCTTACATAGGTACAGATATCAGCAACTATGTAACTGACCATGCACACTGATGTTCCCAATATGCACAAGCTTTTAAACCTGTACATCCAGATATAGCCATAATTTCATCAGAATTTCTTTTAACTGTCATCAAAACCTATCAATGAAAGAAACTGAATACTTTCCATGGCAATTAACCAAAGTTGAAGCAGCTCTTGGGACACTTTTAATTTTGACCAATCAGAGGACAGTACAGGGTATTCTCTTGCATGTCCACATTTTTAAATACACAAAGAAATAAAGCAGCTGATCTACTGGTTAAAGGGTCAATGAATTTACTCACAGAATCTACATTTACCAATGTTGTCAAATGATTGTCAAATGAATACGCAGATTTCCAGGAAGCGGGGAGGGGGGGGGGGACAGATGCTTCCCACACTTTTTGACAAGAGGAACATACTGTACATAAGGCAAGGGGTATACACAAATTTTATAAAGGGGGAGTGGACTGATGATGAAACCAAATGATTTTAGAATGACATAAATTACTGACATAGTTGCAGGTCTGAATTGTTGGCAACACTTACTGTAAGTACGAGCTGGTATTATTTATTTTAAAACAGTACAGCTTTACATTCAAGGATCAGAGGTGAAGTGTGAAGAGGAATAAGTAGCTGAACTTAGTGAACAGTGCCAAAGATGCTACATTGGGTAACTCCATGGTGGGGGCCATGGGCAAAGCCCCCAGAAGCTCTGAAGCATTAGCAAAATTGTAGGCATTAGAATGATGCATGTAGCTGTATTAGGTGGCATTGGAAGCACACTTGACACACTGAAAAACTCAAAATTTGACCACTTTTTTTACAGAACTACGTTCTTTAATTACGGTACTATACATACTGTAGCAGGGCTGGAAATTAGCAACCATGAGGGCAATACCATTTTATGTTAGCTTTTAGGGCACAATTTTGCATCTCAAAGGGCACCAATGCCTAACAGAAAAACTTCTGTGTTATATGGTATATGCTTGGTTGCATTTGCTAGGAATGACACAATGGCCAATTAACCTTGAAAAGCATACCATTTTAAAGGGCACCAAGGCTATTGCCACAAATAGGAAGACCATGGCCTTCTTTGCCTTTGTTTAATACTAGGCCTGACATGGTCATTCTCAGAATATGGTGGGTCAAGTTGACAATGCAATCGACATGTTGGTGGGAGGATAATGAAAGTAGGGGTCACCTTTGGGTTTTGCAGCACACCACTCTGAAACTCCCTTGAAGGAATTAGGCTATTAATGAGATAACCATCTATAACTGGTGCATGCCAAGCACTCTGAGAAAGCAGTACCTATAAGAAATCAACTGACTGCATGGTCAAGTGGTTAGAGCATGCGCCTTGCAGGCGGAAGGTCCGGGGTTTGAATCCTGGTTGGGTCATACCAAAGACTTTAAAAATGGAACCTACTGCTATTGTGCTTGGTGCTCAGCATAAGCAATGGAGTAGGGAAAACAAGCCAGTGAGCCACAACTGGAAAAAAGGATGTGGCCGGCCTGACTTAAACCATTTGGTTAGAAACTGAGCTGTAAAACCTCATCTAACTAACTAATTTTAAGAAATCATATTTTTCTTCATTTTACAGTACATTGCACTAATCATCAATTTTACTTAAATTTCCTCAGATTTCTCTACAATTCTCCTTGGAGACCAACCACACATGGCTTGGAGCCCAACCTTTGAGTTTTACAGTGAGGATGTACATCCTGCATAAAGCTAAAATATTCAAAAGAGGCAAAGAAAAATGGCTATCGCCTAAGCATGTTCTTACTGTAGTTTGAAGGGCATCGTACACATAGAGGATACTGAAATTACAAAAGGGAGCAGACAGCAATTTTTATTATTACCCAGTGCATTTGGGCAAAAATCGAAGTACCAAAAGAAGGAAAATTTTGTTCCACAAAATGAATGAACCTTCCACAATATAGTGTAGGTACGCAGTCGAAGTCTATCCTTTACTGCAAACAATCTGCTGATTTACACTACTGTACATTTAGGCTACACTTCCATATGCACTGTCCTGATTTTATCTCCACGTCATTCTATTTGGAGTAACTTTTTAAAATGAAAACTCTTTTTCTCCTTAAATATTTTTATATACTTTCAATTAAAATTCATTTTTTTTTTAAATCTACAACCTGTCAGTCAAAGTTGGTACATTACTTAAACAAAAAAAAAGGCAAACCACAACCATCATTTTTATGCTCTATTAGCTGTTGTTAGGAACCTATCAAATAGTGAGTGTACATACTATACTTTGTTCTAACTCTCTTAGTGAACAAAAATTTGGAATCTTTAGTATGTGATATTGCCTGAAAAAAATATGTAGAAGTGCTTCAGGGGACTGCTGTTAGGGGGCTCCATCATTCAGGAGGGTGGTGGAACTTCAAGTAGGGAATCACCATGTACAAATTTTTCAGTCTTAAACCTTCCAGTGGGGTACTGTAAGGGATTGTGAGGGAGAAGGGACTTACGGGGATAATGTCCCCAAGTGGGCTTTGGATACCCTACTGGGAATCTTGAGGGTTCTTTTCTGGGACATTTTGGTATTTGGAGAAATTTTGCCATGTGGCAGGAAGTTTGGCC
>WURT03172199.1:0-10450 GCA_009936505.3 Holothuria glaberrima | reverse complement strand
TATATATATGCACATAACATCTTACAGTCAACGTGCCTCATTCTACTGATTTACGTAACACAACTTTAGTGACATCGTCTTTTATATTTTACAGCAACCCTTGTGGAATTGTTGTTTGGGAAACCATCGCAACCCCCCCCCCCCGCAATCTTTCTCAGTACCAACTACCACGGTCTGAGTTATTATTTAAACTGAAAAGATAATCAATTATGCTCTTTTGTTGTCTGCTCATTGTCAATACCATTTTTAGACATGATGAAAGCTTTATTCTTATGACCACAATAAATTGTTAAAACATCCCAGAAGTTTCCCTGAGCTTTGATTATTGGACCTTACCTGACTCGTTCCCCTAAACCTACAATCAAAGTCGACACTGGGTCTTACCCTGGCAAGAGACGCACAACACGTTTCGGCAATACCTTTGCAAAATACAACGGAGTTTAACACCTAATTGACAATCAACGTCAGTCAGATGGCTTTTCAAATCAAACATGGAGATTTGTTTCCAGAAATGGTCCAAAATAGCCACAAAAGCTATTTAATTAAGGAAAAATTCTCTGGAGGATAGACAGCCCGCTTCTGGCTAGAGACGCACAAAACGCTTCAACAACACCTTTGCAAAATACGATGGAGTCTACTGTTTAGCACCTAAGTCTTTGAACCTCTTTGAAAGACGTTACCGGCCATGTTTACGAGAATGCAACCTCAATGAAAAGCCGTTTGCCAGTGGAATTACTTTCTATCGACGCCCTTGGTCATGTCTATGTGTGAAGTACGCATAATGACATCATTATTTTGATTTGTTATATCCCACCCTCAATCACTAATGAAAAGCAATTTTTGAAAGGTCGGTGGCCTAGTGGCTAGCGCATCCGCCTCTCAGCCGGAAGACCCTGGATCGAATCCCAGTCGAGTCATACCTCGAAAGACTTTAAAACTGCATCATGTTGACCTCTTGAGTTCTTCATTATAAGATTGTAACAAGGTAATTTATACTTTAGGCGATGATCAACCGAGTGTGTCGAAATGACAGCACTGGTTATACAGTCCCCAGTGGTTTGACATGTATTATTAAATGAACATGTTGTGAACTATGAATGTATGGCCCTTGATCCATTCCGCAGTGTCGATACGTGCGCTCTTTAAACCCTAGATTGTTGTTATTACAGTTAAGTTCATACTGTACTCTAATGTATGTAAACATATAGCACCATTTTGCACAAAACATATTTTGCATATAAACATCTAAGGGCTACGTTTTTCGTAAAATTTTCCGAAAGACATGGTATTCTCTTCTTCCCTGATACCCAATACAGTACTTAAAGAGCATAAGCAGTCCCACAAACGTATTTTGAAACAACAGCTAAATTTCAGATTTTTTCCTCTTCCAAGTATCTTCATGATATTTGCATATTTAAGGTAAACCAAGGAGTTACTCCTCGTAAATTTCACAATTCAATGGGAAAATAGCCACATGATTCTCAAGAGCCTTTCATGAAGTAGGGTAGACTACTACACTAATCAAAATTGGGGTGGCTGCATTTTCCCTTTAAATTTTAAGCCATACTTCCTAAACGCCTGCAAAAGCAAACTCGACGACTGTGGTACAATTGAATGACTAGCAATTGGTTATAGGAAGACAATACTCTATAGAAGAATTTTGGTCTTTGCCTCGCACAAAAAGTATTTAACTAGGGCATTGGTTATGTAGGATTTTAGGCCCATGGGCCCATGTGGCACCAGCTGTATCCACCTTGCTATTTATATAGGGCCTGGAGCATTCCATAGGTATGGTATACGAACGAACAAAAAGTGGGGGGAGATTGATATAGCGGTTGTAAACCTTTCGTGTGGAGGGTGGGGAGGTATAATATAAGGTTAAGCGTTTGGCCCAACTAAGACGTATGCTGATTGTTTCATCTCTTTTTAAAGGCCAAGGGCGTGTTCTGGTAACTTTACGGGGAGAATTTCTTGGAGCTAAAAGGTAGTACGAAGATAATCATATTTAGATATTCTCATGATATATAGGACTGTGTGCCCTTACATTTTTCAAAACAAATAGACTTTAAATTCCGCATTGACCGATACCTTCACTGGTGGCAAGCCAGTTAAGTATACAATACGACACGTCACGTCGTACGTGTAAATTTTGACAAGGAGTTAAAAGGCTTTTTTCTTGATTAACTTAAAGCAGGGAACAAATCTGTTCGCAGGGCCGTAGCTAGGGTCATATATTTAGGGGCTGTGAGGGTCCCAAATTCCGACTGGCTGGATTCCAACTGAGTGGCAGCGTGTAAAGTGCACTTTTTCTAAGTGACTGCTTAACACTTTTTTACGCGCTCTGCGTTATTTGTATACATCAGTGGGGATTCTTCTTTTGTCACATAAAGGTACCGTTCTGGGGAGGGGCCTAAGGTGAGGGGTCCTCCTTTGAATTTTTTTTGTTAATTTAAGGTTGCTTAGATGCAAAATGATGCTATCTTTGGGACATTTTTTGAGCTGCTCATATATGGCTGAAAAATATCCATAATTTGGTGAATTCAGCAGCAGTAGGGATCCTTCCTTTGTTACGACGTAAAGTTGCCGTCCTACGGGAAGGGTCTAAGGGGAGCGGTGTACCCCTCCCCTATGAAACTTTTTGTTAAGTTAAGGTTGCGTAGATGCAAACTGGTGCTATCTTTGGAACATTTTTTGAGCTGCTCATATATGACTGGTAAATGTCCATAAGTTAGTTAATTCTATTTTTTGTTTAGGCAAAAGAGGAAAGTAAGTTTTCTTAGAGAAAAATATGTTGTCAAGAAACCTCCTGAAGACCTCCTCCCCGCTTTTGGCTTCTTTACTGTCTTCTATTCGGACAATTTTTTATAGCAAAAATACGTGCGTGGAGTCAACAGAAACATTCTTGGGTTATTACGAAAATTTTCCTTTCCTTCATTGTGCATTATGAAAGGGCATCTAAGGCTGACATATACCTAAAAGCTCTGGATCAATTATATAAAATGGGGCAAAGGCATAATGCTTATTACCTATCATCCAAATGATAATATAGAGTATGACGGCAAGCACTTTACAACTGTCGCTTTTCCACTAATTCTGAACGAAAATCCAGAGAAATGGCTTCCAGCAATGGGGAATGGGCGGGAGGTAGCGAACAGGTGCTGGAAGGCGATTTAAATAAGGTGTCAGAGGACAGTTTTACAATAATTCGATTTTACGTGAAGAAAATAATGTTTGGTATTATTCCTACTCGATCTAGTTGGGAAATACATACAAAGTTGACAAAGGCTCAGTCGGAAAAATATGCTAGACTGAGAAATCAGAAATTCCAACTCGTATTTCAGATTTTCCGACCGGTCGCGACGGCCCTGTCTGGGTGTTGGTGTCGTGCCTTTTGAGGCTAGAGGACCCAGCCCCCAGTTTTTGTGAAAGATAATGTTTCATTGATATCAGAGTAAAAAGGGTAATCACGGAAGAGGACACTTTTACTTCATGGGCCCCAAAATTATTTTGGTTGGCTAAGTGCGGATGCTAGAACCTTGCGGGGTTGATTTAGAGCACACAAATACACAATGCATGGTACGAAGACGGTCCGTGGGAAAGTAGTGGGAGTGGGAAAGAAACAATGGAATTGCTAAGGGAGGGGGTGGGTACTTTCCCCGCTCGTTTCAATTTAATAAAACGATGATTAGCAGTAATAGCCATAGGTTGGATACAATACGGCGTATATGAACAACTTTAAAACTTGGGAATAACGATGAACGAACCCACCAAATCCCAACTTTTTGATTTACAGAAAATTAACTTACATCTACATACTTAAACGATGTAAATTGTCTGTTGTCTGGGTGAATATTAAGCCAACACATTACTATTGGGGCCGGCTCAAACTCCACAACTCAGGTTACGACCACTGTTAAATAAAAATGGACCATACACGATTTCATTCATGCCATGTATAACTTCGTTTATGGAGTGTGTTATCATTTACAGATTACAAAATTTGAAAGAAAAGCAAACTTTTGATACAGGTCAAGACCCATCATAGGCCTAAAATTGAAACAAACAGCTGAACAGGTTAAGAAATTAACTAGAAGAAGGCAAACTGCCACCATACATTACCCTACAATGAACACCTCGTCCTTGGACTGACTTGGTGGCCCATCTTTAGATTCCATGAATAAAAATTGTTATCCAGAACATGTAGCAAGGGTCAGAGCGTTAACAATTTACAGTTGTCACCGCGATGGGAAGCTACGACCACAACAAGATTGCAAAACGAGCTATCAGTTGTGAATACTAATGTTCACAGTGTGACTTACGACATCCAAAAAATTAACACTGAAAAATTTTGACTCTTATATACAAGCAGGGAAGACATGTCAAGCAGGTAGTCGTTAGTTGTACAACTTCCTAGTTTAAAGTGCACTGACACTTTCACTAAGTTCCAAGCAACGAATGTTATAACCAATCGAATACCGGCTGACAGTTATAAAAAAAATTAGAGGCAGGAGTGATTCACAAGAAGAAGGAAAGATTCCGGTTTATGAAAGACGGGAAATTGAACATGCTAGAAAGTTGCTAGACTCTCAACAACGACTCGGGCTTGAATTACTTGTAACGAAGGAACCATAATGTACAACTGAAATTCCTCCGATGGTTTAACGACGAACTCACAACTTGCGTTGGGAGTTAAGTTTCCATAGCAGCCGTATTTAGTATTTACCGTTATCTATAGAGGTGTCAGTGTGATGTTCACAACTTGGATCTCTTCCAAAACAAACTACAATGATTTTTAAAAACTTCGTACAGAAGAAAGTCCTTTAAAGCAATCACATTCGAGTAATAAAACTGTGCTCTTAGATTAAAGTATCAAGGACTTTAAGTTTGAAGCGAAATACACGTGAGCTTCAAAGGCTGGGTTGTTTACAACTTTACGTGTGAAATAGTAAAAGTCGGCATTATCCACCATCCCGATAGCGACATCTCGACCGTCCTGTCGTAAATAATCACCCATACAACCGACAAAGCTTTAAAGAGCAAAGATTTGGGAAAGTTTCAGAATGCAATGAAATTGTGAACTTCTCAACTTCTCGATAACCTCTAGATGGTTTCGCTTCAGACGAAACGCAATGCGACTCCCTCAAAAGATCCAATTGAAAATACCGAGCGGCTCTAGCAACGAACTCTGAACTGATTATCCGAACGTATTAGCTTTACCCAAAGGATACTTCATATTTTAATTATTTCTCTTGGAGGGATAAAAATGACCGATTGCCGCGAAAGACTGCAACATAATGACCTAGAGTTTGCTGTAGAAGGAATGCCTAGCAATAGATGAGAAGTTTATATTAAAATAAATAAAAAAAAACTCTTGAAGAGGAAACACGATGTGAAAATCAATTATTACGAAAATTCTTGCAAAACAGACAATGTGACACAATTCTTTCGTTCAGTAGTTTTGGTAATTTTCAAGTCATTAGGGCACGTTTCCCTAAATATGCTATAAGAACAATTTGAACCCTAATTGTTCTCATGTAACAATACGGTACTGTAAGAGATGACACATGGGGGAGAAATCCAACTCAGCAATGTACATCTAATTTGTTGAAAATACAAATTGCTCTCCACGAAAGAGATGTTTAATTGTATTTGACATTTTGCAATCTAATTCATCGGATCATGAGATAGTAAAGTAATCCTCTTACCGTCGGTTAATAATATTTAGGTTTCAATTTTATGTGGCGTTATATTATATGCAAAGACAAATTGGTAGTCGTTTAAAAAAACGAAATTGCAAAAATAGTTCAAAATGTGAAGTAATAATTATTTTATGAGCCACTTAAAGCAACAGGTCTATAGTTTACGTGGGGAAATTAAGGGGATTCACAATAAGAACTATATCCCATGGTATCCCTCACCACACCAAGGCACTATATCCTAAAACTTTAATTTGGCTTGAAGGTGGGGGGAACAGAATCGAAGAAATCTTACCGACTCATCTCGCCAATTCTCGAAGGATGAAATCTCGGTTGACTCCAAACTTCGTAGAGTGTTCCTGCTAACTGATGCATTGTGCGGATGCATAGATGAACACGAAATATTATTTTAGTGAAATTTGATACCACTCCTATTTGGAAACGTTACAAACGCACTCACTAGTTTCTCAAATGGTCTGTAGGTCTGTACCTATCAACCGCAACAAAATCGGAGTTGATTCTTAAAACCCTTGTGCACCTGCCAGTCTGATGAAGGAGTGACCCAACTTCTTCGTAGAAAGCTCATTTGCTATTCAGAGAGCGATTGGTGTGAGTGCATACGTATGCAAAATATACCCTCACGCAAAACAAGATTCAATTGCTCTCTAAAACATTTAGATGCTATTTCATCAATAACCTCTTAAACGGAAATCAATTCTTAATAGATAATATCTTGTACCTGTGCAAGTCCGACAAACAATCGATTACTGCTCAAAATCACGCAAACTACTTGGATTGCGAATAAGGTGTTAATTACACGAAAATAATAAATGTGTATGTGATGTCACTTTGTTCATATAGAATTCTAGAAGTTAATCGCCTTACAAGAACGCCGAGCACATCGATAGAAGGACGCGGGGTACTGTTGCATGAATATACTATATACACTCATTCGCTAAGCGGGGCTTTTTTTTTTTAACGACGGCCGCAGTAGGTGTATGATGCGATTTTACACTAAGTTGAGACAATCTGAACCAAAAAGACCTTCAATGGAATTTTGTTTGAAAGAAATACGTTAGGTTGTTTGGATGATTTCAGTCTCATTTGCAAGAAAGAGGAAAGTGTCCCAAGGCATATCAAGGAGTTTAATATTCCTAAATTAATGTCAAGCTGCAAGTGTGTGTATGCGTTCACTTCTTAGTCGTCTTTTACTTTGTATATGTGCTGATAACAAATATTGATTTGTTGCTGATGAGGGTAACTTGTTTATTAGCTTATCAAGATAAGGAGCATACAGTTAACTGCAAAAAGTATGGTTTTCTGCGAACACAGTGTTGTTTTTCAATATTGAGGGCCTAAACCATTCAAATCCCCACGTTCTTTTCAGGAAAGTTTGGGCGCTTTAATACAAAAATAAGCCTCAGATATTAGGGTGGCACCCCTACTCTCCCCTTCTTTGTCGGCTACGACGGCCCTTAAATATGCCATGAAATACCACACATTAAATTTTCAAACCTTCATAACGTCGGAATAAACACAACATTTGCGGGAGAGTGTGGTATTTATGATTAATTCTTAAAGCGGCTCATTGAGTTGACATCTACTATTTTTGTGACGAGTTTGAAGGTAACCATTGCATGGCAATGCTTCTAATTAGCCTCATTACTCATGTTTCACTTTCTACAGTTACCAAAAAATGTGAGAAACTGTAGTTTTGTGGAAAGGGATCGTATATGATTGCTATATAATGGTAAAAAGTGTCTGGTCACGAATTTGTAATAAATGATTTTAATCATTAATGACCTTGGCATTACCATTTCAGTTGTGAGTCAGATGGACAGAATCTCTTAGTTTGATCATTTACCCTGAAGATGTGAGTGAATCTCAACAGTTGTGAAAAAAAATGAATTTTGTGAACCAACTCTAATAAGCAACTTTAAACAGATATTTGATCTTGATCTGTAGCTGCGAAGTCTTTGCGAATAAAGCCTACCGCAAATAATGGTGACTGTGTGTTACTCAGGACTTATAATACTCACTCATACGATACTGTACGGGGATCTAAAAATGAGAAAAATTCTTCAAATTTGGAAGAACTCATAATGAGAAAAATATCTTCCAATTATAATAAAAATAAACTCCTTAGTTTTCTTAGGGGCAGAGGTGGCTCATCGGTATTTGCCGAACAGACACCACGATGGAGGGCTGGGGGAAGCGACCTCAAGCCACAACAGCCCCAATGTCGACAAGGGGGGGATTGAAGACTGAGACTTTTGCACACTGCAATGCCAGAGCAGAGCACGTTTTGCATACTATTCGTATATACTTGAAGTGCCGATGTGGTCGGTGATTAAGTGTTTTTTTTTCCAAAATCTGAATAGTGAAATTGCCGGCAAAGCACGTGAAAATTTGATATCGAGAGAACTCTTTGAGCAAAGAGTTTAAATTTCGAACAATAGTGAACCAAAAGCATTTGAATGAATCCCGCTGGACCGAAGATCCACAACATCGAACTGGAGTTTACTAAACCGAACATGCGCAAGAACCCGCGAAAGTCTACCCAGTGCAAGAATTAGCTTTAGAATCAGGAATAGAACTTGGGTAAGAAGAAAGGCTTAGGGTAGGGTTATGGCTATGGGTTTGACTTGGAATATTTGATGATGAACCTGCGATATGTTGGACCATATCCTGCTCGAGCATTCACGTCAATGATGAGTCCTACAACTATTATGCTTCCTATTCACTTACACATTTAAGATACAGCAATATAGTTTAATGGTTTGATCATTACATAAATGATTTCCTTATGCTTCAACAGGTGTAGTCTTTCTACATAATTGTATTCATAAAACACTGGCGAGGTTGCAAAATCGATGAGTGTTAGCAGAATTCCAACTTACTTAGCTCGCCTATCCATTTTTTGACGATTAGCATATAAAAACTGCGGAATGTGCCAAAAAGAGGAAATTGCTAGGCCTTCGTATGTATATGGCAGCCAACGTGCTATGGAGAAAGGCTATATTACTCTACTCCTCATAGGCGTAGGAAGCTGTTCGAGACTGGGGGCTGAACCTAGTCTCGGATCGCCCTGTTGGGGGAGGGGTCTCTCTTCCCTTAAGAAAATTTTTGGATATTTGAGGGTCCTTAGATGCAATTTGGTGCATCATTTTGGACAAATTTTAACATTAATTACCTCAAATATTTGACATTTCTTACAGAAGAGACAAGTAAGGGGTTTTCGTACTTAAAAAGTGGAGGGGTGGGCTGAAGCATACTTCCATCCCCACAAATTTCTCTGGGGGCTATCACCCCCATCCCCCGCTTCCTACGCCCTTGCTACTCCTGACGTTTTGATGTGAAAGACGGTAGTTTCTGCTGTTGCCACCAATGGGTCTTCAGTCCAGGGTACTTGGGAAACATAATTACGCATGGCAGCGTTTTTACCACTCTGCCACACGGGGACCCTTTGGTATTGTTGAAAAGAATAACTTGTATACGGAAAATACAAGATAAACATTCAGGAGATCCACTATATGCCCCTGCGATGGCGCTAGAGTAGAATAATTGGCGAAATCCTGTAGATATGCATTCACAGTTTGGTGACCGGAAATAATGTACACGCTGTTAATTTTTTCTCTTATTACCAATGTGTTATCCGACCTCTTAAGTTATGTAGCATATCGTAAAATGTACTCTTTGTCGAAACAAGCTGAATTCATTGTTTTTAGCCGATTTTGCTACTGGCGGAGGGAGAGACGGGGTTGACATTGAAACGAAAGGCACCTAAAATAGACAATTTGGGCTCACTGATTTCGAATCATTTACTTCCAATTTTTGTCGAAATCATATTTAAAATCTTCCTACATCTATCCCTCCGAATTTATGACTGCATGAATGCAAAAGTGTCGCAAACATTTTTGGGAGCTTATTTGACTTCATGAACCTTCACGAAATTAATTTTGCATGGCTTTGTAGAAACCGATTGATTTACGTGTGTCATCGGAAAAGATGTGACTTTCCTAGACAACGCGTAACAAAGGTAAGTTTCAAACGCAACTCGAACATATTATAGCAAAAATTATCTCTAGCCTTTTTGGTAGATTGGATCTGCCATGACACACTCGTCGTTAAATGAACGTTATCTTAACCTCTTACAGTATCACCCTATTTTTTCATTTTAGTTATTCCTTCTCTGTTTCTGCCATATCTTTTAAATCTGAAGGAGTCTTTTACTTCTCGAAGAAAACGTCCAGCAGATATCAAAGCAGTTTGACAACTTAAGTGTAAATGAATTTTCTTCAAGTCCTTGTTTGGGAGGCCGATTAGAAAACTAACCACCCAGCTGTATTTTATCCATTATAGAAAGGAAAAAGCCTAATAGTAAATATTTCGACGTTAAACATAATTTGTTGCTATTTGTGTATGTAAACGCAGTCAAATGTTGCAATAGTTTCGCCATGTGAAACAGATATAAAAAGTATTATTCGTGGTAATTCGTGCAGCAGCATATAATTCCTTAAATTTGCCAGACTACAGTATAACTTTATTACTTTATTACAAAAAATAAATAGCTAAACACCCTTCTTTACTTGAACGTCTTCCTGATATACAGGGGCGTCGATTTGATTTTAGAAGTGGGGGGGGGGGGGCATCTGTCCTAAAACGTCTCCTTTATCCTGGTGAGGAGGCTAAGAGGAGGGAGCCCCGGATGCAAAATAGTGCCAAATGTTTCAATATTTGGGGTTACTATGAAA
>WURT03172188.1:0-10451 GCA_009936505.3 Holothuria glaberrima | reverse complement strand
AAAATATGCTAGACTGAGGAATCAGAAATTCCAACTGGTATTTCAGATTTTCCGACTATTGTCGCTCTGACGAACTTGGGGGGGGGGGTGGTGAGACACCCAACGCACCCCCGGTCGCGACGGCCCTAACGCTACTTGTGCTATTATATTGCTCGAAGGTGCTCTACTGATGCTAGGAACCTGCAAAGGTCGAAGATGTACTTATGCCGTAAAAGGGATTTGGTTAGAATAAATGCATTATTACCCCAATAATGGTTATAAGATATGGAGTGTGTAAGACAAATGCGCGCAAAGCTCGCCGAAATTTTGCATTGAAAATCAGTCGGATTCCGTTTTCTTCCCAAAAATATGAAATGGATTAAGTCGAATAGATGCATCAAAGATTTTATTATTTGAGTGAGACAAGAGGTGAAAAGGTATAGCCGACTTTTTTCAAGAGCCTGAATTCAAGTGGGGACGACTGGGCTGGGGGCGAGGCTTTCATGGGGGTTGCGCCCCAAGACTCCCCGTAGCTACGCGCCTGCTCCTATCCAGTAACTTCAAAAGGAGCGGTCTATCTTAGCCTCATCTTCTTCACCTTTGCACGCTTCGTCCACCACCATCAAAACTGTTCCCATGTATATTACAGGCAATGCAATTTTCTTGCCGAAAAATAGATATGTCGTGGGGGGGGGGGGTAAAGTTAAAATGGTCGTCACAATTTCATGATTTTCGAATTAAGCTGTGGAGGTGTTACCACCCACTTCCTGAGGGGGTGTAGTTCAGGGTAGCCTGGGACCGGACAAAACCTCGAAAGCCTTGGAAGATTTACCAAATTGTGGGTACTGGAATAAAGCATTGAACATCTCATAGGCGTAAGTATTTGCCCCAACGGGGTTGGATCGGGTCAACTTTGTTTCGGACCTCTGGTCTGGGGAGGGTTCTAAGGGGAGGGATTTCTTCCCCCCCCCTTCCCGTTTGGAAAAGAGGGTCCCTAGATGCCATTTGGTTCAACATATTGTGCAAACGTTAATGGAAACGACTGAGATTTTTTTAAAAAAATTTCAGAGGGAACAAATAAGGGGATTTCTCCTTCCCACTTTCTGAAGGGGGATTTCTCCCGCCCCTTCCCGCTTCATACGTGTATGGAATATCTCTAAATAGCTTAATACAAATAGGTCACGGAAATCATAATATCATTTTTTTTTTATTATAATCTGATTCTTGCCCGGAGTGCAAAAGTCATTCCTGCTTAGTTTATTTGTATATCTTCCTCCCTTTAAACAAAGAAAGCCCTCCTAGTAGACCCATTTGCGTAGCTAGAGTAAACATTGTGATGTGTAAATTGGGAGAAGGGGGAGTAAAGACCAAAACTTTTCAACAGATTCCTGTTATCAAGATATCAATTTGGCTGCCAGTTCTGTTGTAATAGGGGAATCAGTTAAAGTGTTTGGGGTTCCTCTTAAAAATAAGCACTATAAAGGTGGGGTCTCTACGGGTAATTGGGGGATCCCTTACCCATATGGAAAATTTAAGGAAATTTTACTTCTACGGTGCAACATGGTTCTGTTTTATCCAATATTTTAGGGTAATGTGAGCCTTTCAAAGTAAGGGTTTGGATTCAAAATAATTTTCATGTTTTTTTGTTTTTTTTTGAAAATAAGCACTTTTGATTTTGTAAGTTAGGATACGTTATAATTTTTATGAGAGATCACGTTGAGGGTCAGTTATACTTCCCAAATCAATGAAATACTGTTATTATAATTAAATTATAATTTTATATATATATATATATATTATAAATAAATTATACACAAAAGAACCATGGACGTCAGCAGAAAAAAAACCAGGGGCAAACGATTTCTCAGGGAGGATATATCGTCTTGAGTGTAACCGGGGAAGCCTTTCACTTCGAATGCCGACTCAAAGCGCGAAACCAGAATCCCAAACCCATTCAGAAGCCATATAAGTGGCTCTTTTCAGCACATTGTGAGACTTCAGGAAAATGTTCACCGTCTCAATATTTTAAAGTATCTCAAATAATCAGTGAATTAAGCTTATAGATCGCTCTCTTGTTTCTCCCGCCCTTGTTGCCTCTCTTTATAGTTTGCTCGTTCCTCCCTTTAGTAGTCATTTTCTCTAATTCCCGAAACTCTGATTGCCTCTGTCTTTCGTTCTTGTTCCTAACTTTCCGACCGTTGACCTTTAAATGTTCTGTCCCTTCCTCCCTCTATCATTCTTTCAGTCCTACCCTTACAAATTTATCCTAACTCCATCCCTAGTTCCCATTCCAGAATTCCCTTATCCCCACCCTTCACTTCCGGAGGCTCTCCCCCTTCCCGTTACCCTTTTCGTGCCCCTGAAGTCCTGCCTATCATAGCACTTGTCCCATCAGTATTACCTTCCTTAATTTTACCAATGCACCCTGACTCCATTCACCAAATTCCTATTGGTACTTTTCTTTTCCTTTTCGTTTCTGTTTATTAGGCTTTCCTTTCATTACTTGCTTTTTCTTCATTTCTTCCTTTTTGCACTTTTTTCTTCCCCCGTTTTTCCTGTCTTCTTCCCTCTGGCGGTTTTATTTTTAGGCCGTCCCCGTTTGTTCCGATCTTTCATCGGGGGAGGGTGGGGCTGACGCTGCTATCCTCTGGTTAAGCTACTGGAAAGGTGTTCACATTAGTTTTGATGAACAGTGCTGTTGTTTCAATTATTCAACATAAGTATTATGATCTAATCATCTAAGTCTGTTAAAAAAAATACCAGTGAAGTATGTGCATATGGGACATGAATTGATTGGGGGGTTCAAGAAAGAACGGTGCAAATGTTACGTTCTAACGTTTGCACGGAACTCTGAAAATGAATGTGAATTAGCACTGTTAAAATTTGCCACTCAGGCAAATGCTATGAGGTAAGAATCTTTACACCAGTGAAAAGGTATTTATAATTGTCGGTTCACTTTTATTCCCGAATTTATTTGTCCGTTGTTATTCCACTCTAAAATGAAATAAACACGATTCACACATTAAAAAACTCACATACTGACGCCATGCGTGGAAAACGAATTAATTAAATAAACAGAGGGCGGCATAATGATCACGGTTGCAGGGCTATATTTTTAGTGGCTCGAATGGTCCTGTATTTCAGTCACTCAGCAGCATGTCTTTTGTTAAGCTTAAAATTGGGGTATTCAAATCTATCCCTTTATCACATTAGGAAAGCCCTGTGTACTCATGAATATTTATAACATTAATTGTAAGTAAATATTCGCCAGTGAGACCTTCCTTTTTACACTCGTCTTTACACGTAAACAGTGATGTTGGCAAGAAGTGGTTATTGATTATCATCGATTACGTTTTTAAACTTTTGTCCCTAAAGCTGAGGGCTGAGTTGAACAATCAGATAGCAACCTTTAATGGTTGATTAGATTTGGATAAGAGATCGGACGACTATAATAGGTCAGTTTATAGATTAACATAGGGGAAAGAACTATATGGTTATCTGTAATATCATTGATGAACTATAGGTCTATACTATCAACAGCTCGGCTATGTAGACTTGTAAAGACGGTGAGAAATTACAAGAATGTCTGATATTTTCATTATCCATGACGACTAATCAATGTCGTGAAAATTAAAACATCATTCAAACAACGATGAACCTTTCAGGTCATAATCGAGATTAGCCTACTTTATTTCCAGTTTAGTTTAGTTTACTTTAGTTAAGTTTAGGTCGCTGGTTTAGGTTGGTTTGGTTTGGTTTGGTTTAGTTTTTTTTTATTTTTACTCAAGATGTTCAGACAATACAAAAACATTAAGAAGAACAGATTGACAAAAACTAATGAGTAAGAGGAGCTAAACTCTTTAGGCTTATACGTAATGTCCACCCATTTACAGAGGGGCCCAAGAGACAAGGCTAAACGCAGAATTACTAGAAAACAATAAAATGCACACAGAAAAATAAGAAGGAAAAAGAAAAGATAAAATGAGGAAATAATTAAAAAAAAATACATACACTTAGCTGTAAGGAATGCTAAAAAAGGTTAAAGAAAAATATAAGCTAAAAGTAAAAAAATAAAAAAGATGTCTCCTCAACCCAGCTTAAATCTTTAAACAAGATAAAACTTGCCCAATTAATGATTAAGTTGGTTCTTTTATTTATTTTTATCTCAAATTTAAAGGTTAAACTCCGTTAGCTAAAAGCTTATATCACCCGTGGCCCTATTTAAAACAGTGAAATTATATTACATAAATTAAATCAAGTGCTACACAAATATAAAATCATATTAATCGAAGTAATAAAACAAGGCAAAAAAAAAAAAAGGAAAATATGTCCAAACTCTTAAGCAGAAAAAAGCAACAAGCAGTAAAATGAATATTAAAAGCCATGGATAAATCAATTGTACAACTAATGTAACGTGAATTTGGTGAAAATAAAAAAGTTACAATAAAACATGAAAATTGCAAAGTCATAAAATATTAAGAACATTGAAGTAAATTTTTGTGGACTGGAAAGGTATATGGCAACAGAGTAGTATTCGCAGCTATGCATGGTTTGGGTATTTATCATGTGTAACTATTGACTACCTCGGAGGGAGGACATATCACGTGTAATAGTGAAACAAATAACACATCCGGTAATGAAAAGAAATGTACTGCAAATCCAAAGATTGTTTTTCTTGTCATTACTATTACTGGAAGCCCTAGCCCGATAATGCTCGAATCTCGACAATTCACATTATGGGCATCGCAGAGGTAGACTCCAGTAGAAGGCACATGACGTTACAGTTTAAGAAAAACCGAAGTGCGACTTCTCAAAATACACAATTATGTACACACTTATATTCACCCAGTAGTACATTATGCCCTTCAAGATACGTAGGTGATGACGTCAATGCATAAAATCTGTTTCTAGATCGGGGACTAGGAGCAAGACTAAGGTTTTGGAACCGGTTATAAGAAACCTGAACAATAGCTTTCTCGGTTATTTTTTTCTTCTTCCTAGTCCTTTAGTTGGTTAGAGACACACAAGAATCTACGTAGTCTCTATTTGTTCATTTACTTCATTGACAAAAAAAGCAAAAAACAAAAACCAACAATAACCCTGAAGATAGGGATTGGTGTTCCATTCAAAGTTGTATTGAAAAAATCAAATCTATCAAGATCTATTTTTAGACTATTGAATATTCAAATTATGATTTGATTTTAATGTTTTGAACTAGTAATGTGTCATCAACTAACTCAACACTGATATTTGTTGCAACCGAAACCTGCGTCACGTACTTACCCCAGGTATGTAGACAGATGAAGTGTTAATAGCGGTGCAGATATTTTTAGGGGGGGGGGGTGTGAGATATGTTAGAAAAAAAGCAAATTTTATTCTCAAAATCTTGTAAGGGTGGATTTTGGGAAGGGGGGGGGGGAGCTCCTCCTGCCTTGACTTATCCGTGATACATGCGACGTTTAATTATTTTAGGGGTCGCTTCGGAATCAGGAGGAAGAATTAGCCTCCCTCACATAATGACCGGCCGTGTGATGGGTAAGAACTACCTGGAGTATTCAGGTAGTTTCAGAGAGGATTTCTTTCAAACGGTATACTCACTTGCGATGTTACATGAAGGACTGACAGTCAAAATAACGTGCTATTACTCGCAAGCAGTCGCTCAACTTTCAAATAACCTGTACCCTAACACACTCTAAAAACTGCAAGTTTGGCACGTATGCCACCTAAAAAATGTTGGGTAAAATTTTGCTCAAATTGGTCAAAATGTAAGCAAATTTTACCCAACAAGGGCATTTTTTGACCAGCGGGCCGGGCATTTTCTTTGCCAACACTCTTTGAGGTGGCACACGTACCCGTCAGAGAATAGTGCAGCACTATACCTTTTAATCATGAATATGTTAATGTTTTTACATAAACATTAACTCCACGACTTTTAAGATGCAATATATACATAAGCCTAAACATACAAATACTGTGGTACTTGTAAGCCTATGGAAGACGGTGAAATTTTTACACCTAGTTAGCTTAATTATGTTTCAAACTGGGGTGACTTTTTGCCGAAATACTGAGACAGCACACTACGTGTGTCAAAATATCGAGCTTATGATAATAATAATAATAATTGAAAGCTCCACATTAATGAACCAAGACGCGGGCCCGTTTCCATAAGATTTGATTTGGAAGTTCAGAGGAGTGAGGGACTTCTTCCAACTGGGGATGCTGCAACACGCTGTTGACCGAAAATTCAATATATGTTTGCCCGTAGTAGGCATATACCAGGAAATAGCATATTTTTTCGAAAATACAATTTTATGCCCGAATTCGGGAAGGGGATGGCCCGAATGAGGATGCTCCCCATAGTCCTTTGTTCGCCTATACTGAAGTTAGCCTAATGCAGTCACCATACCGTCGAAAGTGTGGCTTAATAATTGACTTCCCTCTAAGTTCAGGCTTTTGTGTTAAATATCACTTGACAACGGTTACACAAGATTGCCCACAGCCTATTTGATCGATCGCTAAGACTTTGTTCTCTTGTTCGATGTGTAACTACACAACCTCTTCATCCTATGCGCACATCTCCCGGTACATACCCTTTTAATTAACAACCAACGGCTACCCTACACTTATGGAATAGGGTCCAGGTAGTCAGCCGCCAGACAGTCAATCGATATTGATTGATTTGGCAATCCACATTACATGGAAATGCAAACATATTACAGCAAGTTTTTCGAGAAAAGAGACGGGTTAAAATAGCCATGTTGGTTTAGGAACAGTAACTACGAACACAGGGCTTCCAGGATCAGGTTTAATCGTAAGTAATAGTTATATGTAATACAGCATCATGGAGTACGTAGTAATCATACTCACATTTTAATTCATTGGCCGTAAGTATGCATTTGTACTTGTGGTCATGAACATTTACTGTTTGCTTTATCGCAAGGCTTACAGCTGAGTCTTGTGTCCCTCCTGTGTTGCAACTCCTTTTAGTAGTAGATTTAGACTTTTACCTTCAGTGGGAGAGAGTCCCCAGGATTTTTCTTAGGCCTAAAAGGTTTCCTAGACTGAAGTTAGAAATTAATGCTTAGCAATTTCCTACTTGTAACCATGACAAAAGTTTGTTTGCTACTGTATATTTTTTGTCCTAATCAGAGTACAATTAATCTACTTGAGCCAGTTTTCAACACATTTTGCCCCCTGTTTTACACCAGTACTGTGAAGAGTCTGGGATTACATCATTAGACCGTCAAAATTCAGTCAGTTCAAGTGATTTTAGGAAACATTCTCTTCCCCTGCCCCACTGAAGTAGCCTAACAGTGAGAGTCGATCAAACGCCTCTAGCTATCTTTGGTCAGTTGAAAGTTGTTAAATTTACCATGCTACATTTCAATCTCCTTCAGTCTACTTTAAAGAGATTCTCTGTTTCTTTTTCGTTTTTATGTTACCTCCAGGAACCCGATGACGATATCCCGACAAGGACGCGTCGTAACTGGAGAAACGACAAAATTTCAAAACGCCGACAAGAGGATGACTACACATCGTCATTATCACGGAAACACGATGACGACATGTTTAGATACCTTCCACCTAGCAAACGATTTGAACCGGATACAAGACAGGTTAAACGGAAGGGAAAGTTTTCAACAAAAGTTGTAACTTTTTATCGAAATGGGGACAAACATTTTCAAGGAGTCCAGTTACCCGTAAATGGAAAGAACTTTAGGACTTGGGAATCTCTGCTGACAGTTTTGAATGGAAAAATTCCTCTCCCGTACGGAGTGAGGAATGTGTATACGTTAAATGGCGAAGAAGTACGCCAAGTCCACGAGTTGGTGGACGGAAGGGCCTACGTGTGCGCCAGCGGACAGTTTAATCCCAGAATTCCGTACGGGAAGGTCGAATTTGCTGACAAACATTGGAGTAACAAGCCCCTGACTCCTGGGGGGAACCGACACACCGACCGCCTCTTGATTACGTTGAAAAATGGAGAAGGCACGCAACAAAAGCCCCGTCACGCTGCGGCGGCAAACTTGGTTTCCGATCCCAATTTCAAAAACTCTTTAGGCTCGTCGACGTCCATTCTTGCCATAGACCCGTCGGTAAGCCAATTCGCAAAGCCTCGGGTTGTAACTGTTATAAGTAACACACACAGGGGCAGCAGGGCTAAGATACTCATCAACCCTAGGACAACTCAAACCTTCGAACAGACGCTGAAGGATATGACACAGTCAATAGTCATGAGTAACCCACCGGTGAAACAGCTCTTTACCTGGAGAACTGAAGAAAAGGTACGTACGTGGAATTTGAAACTGTTTTATGTAGGGATCCCTAGCATAGCCGAGCGCCAATAGGATTCTGAAAGGGGAAGAAGAAAAGACGACGAAAACCTAGGGACATGGGTAACCCCTTAGAGGAGTGTCATATGATTTGCCCTACAGAGGGTGACGGGAAGGAGGGTGGGGGGAGGGAGAAAGCGAAGTGGAATCGTGGAAAGGAAAAACTTTACACCTGTCCCTTAACATTTTAGGGAAAAGGCAAAAGTACATTAAAAGGGCTTATTGAGTTGGTTCACGAAATTTATGATGTGTTGTCACACCTATTGATTTTTTACTCACATCTTGATTGTAAATGGTTAAACTTAGAGATTCTTCACTTCTAACACATGACTGAAACGGCAATGATAGGGTAATTAAAATGATTAAATCATTTTACAAATTCGTGACCAGACACTTTTTATGATTAGGCATTAATCGCGTGCAGCCCTTGTTCAAAGACAACCAATGAGTGAGGCTTGTACCAACTTGATGTGATGAAGGCTTTAGGTGTACATGTATATTAATATATATTCAAGATAGGCTGGTCTACCACGGGTTTGAAAAAAGCATCATGAACTACAATAAAAACCTACAATTTCGCATATTTTCGGTCTGTACACAGAAGTGATAGGCATACAGGAATAATGAGGCTAATGAGAAGCACTGCAATGCATGATTTCCTTCAAACTCGTCACAGGATAATCGATATTAACTCAATGAGCCCCTTTAATTGTAAGTGTCTAAAGAAAAACTATACCAAACAATGCCAAAAGAGCTCCAAAAACGACTCAGTTTTGCTTTAAAAATAAAAACAAAAAATACACACGGGGTGGGGGAGGGGGTTGCATCTGCAATCGATATCCTGGAGAAGCTGCGGGCCCATTCTTTGCTCCTTGATATAACTCCTGGATATATCATTGTACACGACGCAAGTAAAAGCAGTGTGCTCTTTACTGGCTGTTTGTCTCTGTATGAATCAAGAAAATGACTTCCAGACTGCTAAAATTTCCAATGAGAATTTTAAACATCCCAAACTGCTGTAGATGGTTAAAAGCTTCAAATACCCACATTCTAACTCTTTAGAGCTTCCAGGGCTTCGCTCCCCGGTCCCCAGCCGGGGGCTGCCCCTGGACCCCACCAGGGGCCCTGGAGAGGGTCTCAATACCCAACGCCATCACTGATCACATCTCTCTCACAACCACCGCCTAGCTGCAGGCTTTTAATCTGAGAACTTTACTTCCATACTTGTTCTCTCAGTAAAATGAGTCTTGGTTCCGTTACTGGTTGTAGGCCAATGAGAAAGAAACAGGTTGTGAAAGAAATACTACGAGACATTATAGCTTGCCCCCCAATTTTTTTTTTTAAAGTCCGTTCACAGCAGAAACAACCACCACATCTTTTGACCCCGTGCTGAATAGAAACCGCCACTTTTCTTCGGATGTGGTAACTTGATGCTGTAAAACTGCTAATAGCTGCTGCATCGTGGTATAAACATTGCCATTAGAGGCCCGAACCTTACATTGAAAAAGGTTTCGCCAGTGGCGCCGACACATATTATTTCATGAATTTTAGTTGTGATTCATAAAACATGAATTTCATTAAAACTCAACACGTTTTTGCAATCTTTACAAATTTTTCCCCCATTTCAGGTTCTCAGTTTCACCCAGTTATTTCGTGACTTTCGCGATCACGACAAGTTCATTGCCTGTGGCCTTGAACCCATCAAACGAACGACCCACCTTCAGCAACGCAGCGTGGACGATGAAGTTTTACCAAACCAAAAAGTTCCCCAATCTATGATATCGAACGAAGAAGCAGAAAAGATTGTTAGAATGGAACAAGCTGGTTACTATGTACAGAGATTCCAGGACTGGAAAAGGAGATCACATGAGCCCGAAGATCCCGTGGGTTCATTTGTTCCAAACGGTGAGTAAAATAATCTAGGGAACAGGCTCTTTTGCCTGTCCAATGGACGTGTGACTTCTCTTCCTGTTGGCCGCTTTAATAAATATTACATCATTTTCACACTTGGTAGAAAGCTTTTCAGCTTGTGCGAACTTGGAAGCACATCTTAGATTTCATCTAGGAATGATTTGAATGTGTAGTAAAGTAATTTTACAATGGAAGTCCCTTGTGAAAATTCCCACTACCGCTCATGTG